>PITA01023478.1:0-28052 GCA_004023965.1 Spilogale gracilis
AAAAAAAAAAAAAAAGCAGTCAAAAACAAAGGGTCTTAAGAGACAACTGGGGGAATCTGACAGCCGCTGGCAGGGGCATAAAGCTGCAGCTCCGGTGTCCATGTCCGCAGACCAGAGGGAACCGGGAGGGAAGTCCCTGAGTCCATGCTTGTACCACCACTTGGGCTAGGCGAGTGCAACCTGCGACAGAGGTCACTCTTCCCGCAGCGTTCTGCACAACATTCAGGTGGGGGGGGAGGGGGTCCTAGTGCTCCTAGCATGGGTGTGGGCTTCAGAGAGCGGCCAGACAGCAACAAGCTCACACAAACCGATATCACTCAAGGTTTCTGCTGCACGGGGGTGAAGGGACAAGCGGGGACCTCGGGCGTCATTGTGGCTGGCGACTGCAGTAAGCGCTACCTGTGAGAGGTGGCGAGGTGCAGGGGAGAGTGCAGAAGGACAGTCTGTGTGTCCTGCACCATCCAGAGGGGAGCAGACTGAGGCTTCTCTCTGAGACAGAGGTCTGGGTGTGGACATCTTTGCCCTGACTTTCCAAAAAGCTGCAAAAAGCTGCAAAAGAACAAAAATCTCCAGAGAACAAAAGCCTGAAAACTCAGTCTCCATAGAGCCCAGCTCCTTGCTAAGTGGCAGGGGGATTCAGCCCAGCAACAGTGACTGAAAAACAACACGGGCAGGCCCCTCCTCCAGAAGGCAAGCCAGAAGAACAAGAGGACAGCCACCAAAGGGTCTCCAGAAAACTGTAAAACCGCAACATCAGGGAAAAAACAATATATTAAGCTTCCGGTACTACCCCCAAACCTGTATATTTTATAGATACAGCTTTTTACTTTTTTTAACTTTTTTTATTTTTAAGTTTATGTTTTAAATTTTAAATCCATTCTCATGATTCTTGTTATTTTATTTTTTAACCCACTTACTATTACAGTGTGAGTGTGATATTTAATACAATAGTCCATAAAAGCTTTTTACCTTGAACTTTTTTCATACACATACATGTGTTTGTTTGTTTGTTTTTCTTTTAAATATACATATAGATATAAGCTTCAAGGTAATCTTTCATTCCTATTCACTACTACCCCTATATATAAACCAGTTTTAATTTCCCTATTTCTCTAGAAAGTGGAGTCCTCTAACAATAATAACAAGATACACCCAGGAGGAACTGAAATACTTTCCTTGCCCACAACGAGGGTTTGTACTCACCTTCCCATCATATTCTTCTGTCAGTGTTTCTGTGTATTTGTTTTTGCCTTTGTACTATATAAATATTTTTCTTTGGGGTCGTTTGGGCTGGGTTTTGTTTTTTTCTTTTTTCCCCTTTAACTTTCAAAGGTCTTTTTGTTTATTCTTTTTTGTTTTTGTGCCATATAAATCCTACCATTGGAGTCCATTTTGTCTGGGTTTTTTCTTGCTTCCTTTCTCTTCTTCTCTTTTTTCTTTCTTCTTCCTTTTCGGTGGTGACTTCTGATTGCTCTGAAACCTTCCAATGGGCAACTCGCCTGGATCATGGTTGATATATTCAGCAATACATCCCCTCAACCACTCCTCACCAAAATGACTCAGAGGAGGAACACCCAACAGAAGAAAAACTCAGAGACTGCAACCCCTGTCACAGAACTACTATATGAACAGAAGCAATATGACAGAAATGGAATTTGGGGTAGCAATCATCCAAGCAATGGCTAAGCTGGAAAAGACCATTAGTGGCAAGATAGAAGCTCTAAGGGTGGAAGTGAAAGCTGAACTGGCAGAGATAAAAAATGCTATCAGTGAGATCCAATCTAATCTGAATATTCTAACAGTCAAGGTAAGTGAAGCAGAAGATTGCATTAGTGATCTAGAAGACAGATTGATTGAGAAGAATGTTGGGAGCCTCGAGCCAGGAAGAGTTAACTGATAGAGCAAAAGCTCTCAGTACTCTTCCAATGGTGGCATACCTGGCACACCCTTGTTGTTGAACAAAGAGACCTAATTAAAGATCACCAGCACAAGGCGCATGACATGCCTAAAGCTATTATGATTGGATATAAGCATGAAAATAAGACAAGCCACAACCCTAAGATGGAAAGAAAATAACAATGCAAGAAGGAACTTGGTAGGAAGCTGAAGCGAACAAGGTGGTATGGTTGAGGAACTTGTCCCCAGTATTTACCCCTGTTTATCTAACAGCTTGTATATATTGCTGAAAAGCAAAAAATAAAATTGACATTGGAGCAATCAGCCCTTGTGTCCCTCCTGTCTCTCTCTTTCAATTTCTCTCTTTTCCTCATTCACTTATCCTCACCCTAGACCAAGCTTGTTCACGCTGGCTGCGGCAGAAAGAGGAGCAGGAGAAGTCTTGGAACAAACAGCTAAAATCCCATGAAAATAGAATTAGGGAAATAAATGATGCCATGAAACGCTCCAATATCAGAATTGGCTGTACCACTGTCTTTTTTGACTAGGTGGGTGACAGAGTCTGCTTGGTGGCTGATTATCACCAATGAATCTGAGAAGGGCTTAAAGAAATGTAGAAAATCTGTACGCAGGAACAGAGGGAAGAATTTTGGCAACACCCTAACCACAGAAATAAGGAGTAAGGGAGTTGGACAGGGGTATTGGGAAGCCATGACCTGACATCTATATTAGTTAGTATCTATAAGGGGAAGAGAAGGTAAGATTACAGGTCTTCAGAGGTCACGTTCCTGATTCTCAATGGGTGTCAACATTGTTTGGGTTAGCATCAGAGGGGAATATGCTGTTACTAAAAGTATTAAACACATATTTTGTCTGATGGAGGCAAGAAACACTGAGTATTAACAATTCTAAAAACTGTATATTGGTCTCACTCTGTGTAAGGAAAAGTAATACAAACTAAGCCATGCCTTTCCAGCTAATGTTATGGTGGCCATTTTTCAGAACAGTAAAACCAGTACAAGGAAGAATTACTGACCGCATAGAAGAGAACATAAGAAGGGTTTCCTATTTGTTCATTCACCCACGCACTTTCCTTTATGGTATATGTAGTGAGTGTCTACCTGTAGCAGGTTTTGTTCTATCTCTGGAAATTTGTAATATTCCATTATTCGTATATACCATGTCTTCTTTATCCATTCATCTATCAATGGACACTTAGATATGACCTGCTTTCATATCTAGCCTATTGTAAATAATGCTTCAATGAGCATAGGAGTACATATATTTTTTCAAACTAGTGTTTTTGCTTTCTTTGGGTAAATACCTAGTAGTGGAATTACTGGATCATATGGTATTTCTATTCTTAATTTTTTGAGGAAACGCCACACTGTCTCCCAAAGTGGCTGTACCAATTTACATTCCCACCGAGATTGCATGGGGTTCTCTTTTCTCTACATCCTAGCCAACACTTCTTTTTTCTTATCAATTGACACTAGCCATTCTGACTGGAGTGAGTTGATATCTCATTGTGATTTTGATTTGCATTTCCCTGGTGATGAGTGGTGTTGAACATCTTGTCATATGTCTGTTGGCCATCTACATGTCTTCTTTGGAGAAATATCTATAAATGCCTTCTGCCAATTTCTAATTGAATTATTTGGGGGCTTTTTTATGTGGAGTGGTAGGAGTTCTAGATATATTTTCCCAACACCATTTATTGAGAAGATTCTCTTTTCCCCACTGTATATTCTTGCCTCTTCTGTCATAGATTAATTCACCAGACAAGCACAGGTTTATTTCTAGCCCTCTATTCTGTTCTATTGATCTATGTATCTATTGTGCTATACTGTTTTGATTACTACATCTTTGTGATATATCTTGAAATCTGAGATATTGATACCTCCAGCTTTGTTCTTCTTTCTCAAAATTGCTTTGGCTACTCAGAGTCTTTTATGATTCCATACAAATTTTAAGATTATTTGTTCTAGTTCTGTGAAAAATGTTGGCATTTTGATAGGGATTGAACTGAATCTGTAGATTGCTTCGGGTAGTATGGACATTTAAATAATATTAATTATTCAAATCCATGAACATGATACATCTTTCCTTTTGTGTCACCTTCAATTTTTTTTAAAGGATTTTATTTATTTGACAGAGAGAAACACAGCTATAGAGGGAACACAAGCAGAGGGACTGAGAGAGGGAGAAGCAGGCTTCCCGTCGAGCAGGAAGCCCGATGTGGGGCTCAATCCCGGGTCTCCAGGATCATGACCTGAGCCGAAAGCAGTTGCTTAACCAACTGAGACACCCAGGCACCCTTCACCTTCAATTTCTTTCATCAATGTCCTATATATTTCAGAGTACAAGTTTTTCATTTCCTTTGTCAAATTTATCCCAAAGTATTTTATTCTTTTTGTGCAATTGTAAATCGATTGTTTGTTTAAATATCTTTTTCTGCTACTTCATTATTAGTACAGAAATGCAACAGATGTTAGCTGTGGATTTTTTGTTGGGAGTTTTTATCATGAATGAATGTTGAATTTTGTCAAATGCTTTTTCTGTGTCTACTGAGATGATCACGATTTGTTTCCTTCACTTTGTGAAAGTGACGTATCATGATAATTGATTTGGGGGATATGAAACCATTCTTGCATCCCTTCTTATTCATCTTTTTAGTGACAAGGAAGTTGAGGCTGAGAGATGTCCTCTTACTTTCCTCAAGGTCTATACCTAGCATGTTGCAGAGCTATCATATAAGGCCAGGTTATAAAATCTGAATGTAAATCATACTACACCAAGCTCTCCCCTGATCTCATTCTCAGATTTAATCCCAACCATCTTATTCATAAAGCACAGCATGCCAAGATCTTTCTGAAAGAGGCAAACCCAAGAACCATAACATAGGCTCTCAGGAAATTATTATCCTCTTTCTCAAAATAGACTTTTTTTCCCTTTTTTTTTTTTTTACTAAGAAGGGCCAACTAAGAACATAAGAACAAAGCTCAGTTGGCAGAACTGTCATGCCCATCTGATAAAATGAAGCGTTGGATCATAATCCTAGTTACTCTTCATTTGATCTCCACCCTAATCTAAATCTCTAGCCTACACACCCCTTCTGAGGCCCTGCCATCTAATCAAGTCTCACATTAAAATGTCATTGTCACTATATAATTTCCCTCAGTTCCCTCTAACCCCCCAATTCACCTTTTGTAGCACTTCTACACTTCTCAATGCATCTTTAATGATGTATTTTCCAGTATACTGAAAAATAAGCCATCTATCTTGTCCTCCATTATGGACTTCATGATGCCTGCATTTTGTGAAAATGCAGTGATTTTTTTGCTGTTGTTGAAGGTTGTGAAATGCAGGAGGAGCTGGAAGCAGCACAGGTAAAACCTTCTGTGTGTTACTTGGTCCGCACACCCAACCCTGCCTAAAGGAATCTGTGCCCTGTCCTTTGTGAGGCAGGCTTTGCCCAGTTCATGAGGTATGTTAAAATATTGGAGATATTTTTCTGTTTGTTATTTCAGAGAATACAACATGCTCTAGAGACAGATTTGAAATAAGACCCAAGGAAGCCACAAAGATAACTGGTGTTTGAAGAATATGAAAAAAACAACACAAACAAATTGTGTAATGAGGAGTTTTATATCACATGGCCCTATGAGGCTCATCACTGGAGATGATGCTCAGATCTTCAGTCATGGACAGACCTTGCTTTAAGTTACTTCACCGTTTGTTTTCATTCCAACTGAGGTAAAATTATAAACAGTAAAGTGCAGCTCAATTAACATTTCCAAATGTGAATATATAACCACCACCCAGATAAAGACATAGAAAAAAACTCTAAAATTCTAGAAGGTCCCTTTATGTGTCCTCCACCCCCCAATAAACTTAACAACAATTACAACCTTCGTGATCATACCATTATTTTATTTTGTTTATTTTTATACCATTATTTTATGATAACTTTCGAATCATTATCTTGCAAAGAAACTGTGTTTAAAATGTACCCAGAGGGATGCCTGGGTGGCTCAGATGGTTGAGCATCTGTCTTCGGCTCAGGTCATGATCCTGGGGTGCTGGGATCGAGTCCCACATTGGGCTCCATGCTCAATGGAGAGTCTACTACTCCCTGCTTGTGCTTTCTTGCTCTCTGTATTAAATAAATAAAAAAATATTTTTTAAAAGTACACAGAGATTAGTTTTAACTAGGTATGGCAAGACATGCATGCTTGGAAATGATTATCATGAAAGAAGTTTATATTCACAGATTCCTAGAAAGAGAAGGCATGGCATGTCAGACAGGGCTATGTGGAGAGTGCCAGGGTCGTTCAGGAGGCAGAGATGAGAAAGCATAGCCTAGCACCTTTATAGCAGTTTTGGTGGGAACGAGACTGTAGGTCCCCCAGTAAGGTTAGGATTGGATGGTTTGAATAATTCTGGTGGGCTCTGGGCTATAGCAATGGCCCTTAGTTATCCAGAACCTGGTCCTGGGGTGGTTAGGCAAGGGGGAATATTGGCGTGGTGTATGAGCTTGTAAAGGAGATGGTTGGAGTCGGGGATCTGGGTTGGTCCTTTGTGTATGAAAAGTGCACTTACCGGGGAGTCATATGCTCTATGAATTAGCTACCCCTGGGAAAGGCAGTCTCTCCAAAATCAAGGCCCTAACGCCAGAGTTTCAAAAATACAGAAAATAAGAAAATATAGTCAACACAAATATTCTACAAATCAAACCATGCCTTTATATTTTAACACCAACCCCAGCTTCCTAGCTCAAATTATCATTTTTAGAACAGAGAATCCAAACCTTATGATATTTGTCTTTCCTCTTTTGTTACCACAGCCTCATAGCTGCCATATTTGCTTATGGCCTGACTCTCCACCTCCAGCACATGCGGGAAATGATTTTCCGGTTCCAGATTCTCCTTGGCTTCGTCAACCTTCCAGGCAACTGTGCTGGATTTTTGGCAATGAATCTCCCGGGTCAATGAGTGAGCCAGGTGATTTTTAAGTTCCTGCTGGGAATCTCCATTCGAGCCATCACATTTGTGCCCTCAGGTGAGAAAAGAACACAAGGTGGAAAATGTCTTTTGAGCATTCCTCCAGGATTGTATAGAACCACTGATATGAAGCCAGAAGGAAAGGGAGGATGGTGTTCCAAGGATTTACTGAAACCAATATGGGGGTAAGGAAGTATCGGCAATCACGTTGCTGGGAAGAGAACCACAGGTGAGCAAAGGTCAGCTAAGATCTATGGTTGCCTTCATCCCATGCTGGAAGTATCCAGAAACCGGTGCCACCTCTTGCTGGCAGATTCTCTAGGATAGCAATTGATCACTTGTATTCTGGCTGGTAACTTTATATAGTAAGTGTAAAGGATCTGTACCTTGTTATTGTATCCCACGTGAGAACACGATACTGTCACTTCCTCTCTCTGGGCTTTTTTTTATTACTATAGCTTCAGGGAACGCTTACTCCCTGGTATATACATAGCCACGTGCCTTCTATCAGGTCACCACAACTGCAACTCTGGTTTAGGGATGTCATCCTCACAGCAAGAAAATAAAAATTCCTTGTCTTCCAGGAGAGGAGTGCATGGTAGGAAGCAGACATTAAGTCGTTAAGAGGCTGTCTTAGATCTCTTCTACTAAATGGAATGAGTGAGGCAACAGGGTGGTCCCCAGGTTCCACCTAACTCCCAGCACAGTTGTGTATTTTATAGGATCCCAGATCGCTGACTCCACATCTCATACTGAATGTCAGCAATGATGCAAGTTTGTTGTCTTACAACGGAGCCCACTCCAATGTTGTAACACTCTTGTATTCTTTTAGAGAGTGAGAAAGAGAGTCAAAAGGAGAGACAGAGGGAGAGGGAGAATCAAGCAGGCTCCACACACAGCGCAGAGTCCTTTGTGGGGCTCGATCTTAGGATCCTGAGATCATGACCTGAGTCAAAATCAAGAGAGGCACTCAGCTGGCTAAGCCACCCAGTCTCCCAGGAGTTGCTATTTTATTCTCTTCTGTAATACTAGTCCCATGTCAACATTGCATAAGCTCCTAGGTTCATATGGACTCCTACATTCTACAGGAAGGGCAGAGGAGACACTGGACAGAATAAATGAAAGCAGCTCCTGCTGGACTCAGCTTCCCCTCCCTTTTTTGTCAAACCTCAGATACACAAGAAGAATGGATGAAATAACTCAGACCCCTTTATTCACTACAAGCCAGATTATGAAGCTCACTGCTCAACAGATTAGCCACCACACACGCCTTCCTCTGCACACTTTCTCTATAGTGCATTTTAGAAATACAAAAGCGTCTTTAAAAAAGGCCTTTTTCTCTCATAATTTGGATGGATTCTGATTATTCCAGCTCAAATGTTTTGAGCCTCACTAGTCTTCTCTCCAGAGATGCAGACTCTGCAGGGAGTCTCGGTAGCTTTGGTCAAGAGGAGTTTCTCCCGCCGCTGTCACTACTGTTTCCACTCATGGAAGTGAATTCATGCCCACCATATTCAGGTACAGATCTCATGATGCTCTTTCATGATCGAAACAGACATTTCCCAGTGAAATGACACTGGGAGAAGAAAACCAAAATGACTTGGTTATCAAAAGCATCAAATATAATAGTAATAATAATTGCAAAAGTTATACCTGAATCTTATTGAAAGCTGAGGTTTTTCCAGGCCCTGGATTAAGCCATTTAATGTAATATCTCATCTGATCTTCTGAATCACACGAAGGGTAAACACTATGGTTAACAGTATTTTTTTAATGATCAAATTGTGTCTTTTATTTTTTGCCTTGGTTATGAGAGATAGCACATCAGCATGTTTAGATACATGGGAGGCTGATGACGTCCTCTTGCTTTGGAAATCTCTCTTCTTTGCTAACAATCTTTTTTTCAAGTTTAATTGTGCATTAAGACACAATTTGATAGGGGCCCCTGAGTGGCTCGGTTGGTTAAGTGTCTGCCTTCGGCTCAGGTCATGATCTCGGAGTCCTGGGATCAAGCCCCACATCAGGCTTCCTCATCGGCAGGGAGTCTGCTTCTCCCTCTACCTGTTGCTCCCCCTGCTTGTGCTTGCTCGCTCTCCCTCTCTCTCCTCTACTCTCGTTCTATCTCAAATAAATAACCACAAATTATATGTGTGGATATTCACGATATATTTTGTATTACTGTTTGTACCCCAAGAGCAACAGCCACAGGAATCTTGGGAATTGCTGCTAATATTGGAGCAGCCGGGCTCCCCTCTAGGTGATCCTAACCGTGTATTCTCCCCACCTGTCCCGGATCATGTACAGACTCTTCCCCATCCTTGCTGGTCTTATTGTCCAACTCCTTGCTGAAACCAGAAATCAGCTTCTGTTTGACTCCACCCAGGATGTGGAAAAGGAGTGAATAGACCCCCTAGCTGCCCCTTAGAGGAGCTGTGTGCTCTGGGTCTGTGATGAGGACAAAACATGAGTTGAGCCCACCAGCCCTATTCTCAGACCCAGACTATTCCATATGGCCAGTGTTTTTGATTTAGCTACAACCTCGTCTCTCCTCACACTGACATCAGACTCCCCTGCCCTCCCTAGGTCACACAGACTACCTCTTCCTAGCTTGCATTGTAGGTTTAGTGAAGAGGCCAAAATTAGGTGCCTTAGGGTGACAAGCACACTTTGAAGGTATTTCACAAATAGTCGCAGATCCAAACACCAGGTTCTCATCCCTCAGACCCTGGCAGCCTCCAGCCGAGGGAGTGTGGTCAGCTCTCTGGCACTACTGATTCCTGGGAGCCTATATTTATCTGATTTTGATTTTCCAGAGAAACAGAACCAGAAGGACGTGTACATCTACAGAGAGACATTTATTTTAAGAAATTGGCTCATGAGATTGTGGAGGCTGGTACATTTGAAATCTGTGAATGGGTAGCAGCCTGGAGACCCAGAGAAGAGTTGAAAGAAGAGGTGAGTTTCTCAGTCTAAAGGCAGTCTGGACACCGAGTTCCTTCTTCCTCTGGGGCGAACATGTCTTTTTCCTTTAAGACCTTCAATAGAGTGGATAAGCTCCCCCCCTCACCTCCTCCCCCTTCACCCACACACCTTATGGAGGATAATGTGCTTTACCCCAAATCTCCTGGTTTATATATTAATAATATCTAAAAACTACCTTCACAGAAACATCTAGATTGGTGTTTGACCAAACATCTGAATAACAGCAATCTAGCCAGGTTGACATATAAAATCAACCACCATGAGGTCTGAGGACTCCTCTGGTCACTGAGGAATCTGACTGGGATCAGGGAGAGGACAGGAGCCCCTCCCACAGACGACAGTGCGTCTCAGGGGAGGAGTCCCGTTGGGTTGCCCCTGAGATCCAGACCTGCTGGTTTCCACTGGAAATGCAACTGTTGAGAAAAGAGGGGAAAGAATAATAAATGTAGGCATTTCTTAAAGGCATTTTTAAATGACTGAGAATCGGAAAGGATTTTTAAACTTTTGTATACTGTCTTTGTCTCTTCCAAACCCCTCTGGCATCCAGAGGTGAGAGTGAAACTATGGAAACTGCCTTCCCAGATCCTAGCCTGGGAGCCTGGTCTTTTACATCAGAGTTTACTCAGACCCTTGGAGGCAGGGGTCACGGTTTTTATCAAAACTGGTAGGTCAAGAATCAGTTTGCTCTAAGGAATGCAGGACATATATAGGCTGATTTCATGTCTTCTCATTTTTGTGCTTGTTTGTTGGTCTCATTGGATTTTTACCAGGAGAGAGGCCCCAGAAAAGCTAAGCAAGAAGATATTTCTATTAAAGTGACCTAGTTTTAAAGAATTCGAGGAGCTGATTCAAGAGAAAAATAAAGGAGAAAACAGATAATTCCGAAATACTGGAAAAAATTGTAAAATAAATGAATAAATATGGAAAATGAGTTTTCTTACATTTATGGTACTAAATTACTAAGTATAAAATACTTACAATTAATCACAATAAGAAAGGTGAAGAAAACCATAATATTTTAAAAGGACTTAGAATATTTGTATAATTGAAGATAACTAGTGTGCTTCTGGATAAGAAGTTTGAATAGGACTAGCAATAACAACTCTTCTCGCAGTTAATGGTAATTACAATGAAAAGCTACATACTTTTAGAAGAATTTGAGGGTGGCTCATTTGGTTAAGCATCTGCCTTTGGCTGGGACGCCTGGGTGGCTCAGTTGGTTAAGCGACTGCCTTTGGCTCAGGTCATGATCCCGGAGACCTGGGATCGAGTCCCACATCGGGTTTCCTGCTCCGTGGGAAGCCTGCTTCTCCCTCTCACTCCCCCTGCTTGTGTTCCCTCTCTCGCTGTGTTTCTCTCTGTCAAATAAATAAAAATCTTAAAAAAAAAAAAAAAAAAAAAAAAAAGCATCTGCCTTTGGCTCAGGTCATGATCTCAGGGTCACAAGATCAACGCCATGTGGATTCCCTGCTTAGCTCTGAGTCAGCTTGGGACTCTCTCTCCCTCTCTCTGCCCGTCCCTCCTGCTCTCTATCTCTTTCTGTCTCTCACATAAATAAATATTTTTTAAAAACCTTTGTTACAAAATCTTGAACTAAAAAAGTATTCAGAATGGTAAAACAAATGTCAGAAATTTAAAGAGAGGTCGATTTGAATAATACCCATTTAAAGTCTCTGTTGGGCAAAACCTTAACTTATCAGAGAAAACCAGAAAAATATTCATTAAAGTGATAAAAAACAATTAACTTTTATTCATGGACTTTTGATTGTTACTGTCTTCTTTGTAATTTTCTATATTCAAAGTGTAAATAAGCAGTATGTAATCTTTCAAAATGCCATGTCAAAAATTAAAAAGCAGATGACAAAATAAACAATTTTCCAAAACACACTTTTAATATTTACTCCCCCAAAAACAGCTATAAGTAATTCAATAGAAAATGGGTAAAAGGGAGAACATTAAATTTTCAAAAGCAAAAAGCCACATAGTTAATACATTTATGGAAATACCATATAAACCCCTGGAAATTAAAGGCATCCAAACTAAAATGGAATATCAACTTTTATCTTCAAAAGACCAAAAATTAAAGTGTGCTCATTATCAAGGCCAGTGAGAGTGCAGTTAGAAATAACAGAAATAGAAATAGTGCAGAATAACAATTCATGAACCAATAGCAGAATTATAAAATAGTTTCACTAGAAGTCTGCTAAAAACACAATTTGGCGTCATTATTGAGAACTTTGAATGAGTCTTCATTAATTCAGCAGCCATTCATAGAGCATACAGTAACTATCGTGCAGAGGGGTAAGCACTCTTCAGACAAGGATGGAATAAAAATATAGGCCTAAAAGGAGGGGATGGTATATAGCTCAGTGAACAAGTACAAGTGTACTATCATAGTTTTATTTTCTACAGGGCAACATAATTTTAAGTCCCCATTTCCTCCAAGTTGGCAGTAAATTACAGATTGGTTAATTTTGTGGGGTGTTTTTATGACCCTTCCTTACCAGAACTATCTGTATCCCGTGGACATGTGTGGTACTACATGATGGGGTGAGAAAAAGCCAGGGATCCTTCATTATCTTTTCAAAAAGACCACCAGGTTACTACTGTCCCTGGACACACTTGTTGCTACAACACTGACATTCACCACCATACAAGGTGTCGGAATTGGGGGTTTCCAGTCTGACTGAATCCTTGCCCCCCACAACCTGCACGTTCTACCCCACTTTCCATCTTTCCCAAACAATCAACTTCTTTCCTCTCTCTCATTATCTCTTCCAGAGAACCTCTAGTTTTCCATGGGGATTTTAGAGAGCAAAGTCAACTGGTCATAACAAACTTCTTCCATTTTTCATCTGCAAGATGGCTTCCAAGAGACAAAACAAAATGAAACAAGCACAGATAGGATAAACCATAGGACTGTGGGAAAGACACAAAAGAAATGCCAAAAGAATCAACCCTAATATTATTGGCTTATCCAGGCACATATCCACTCCTAATGAAATGTTTGAAGTCCTAATGTGAGAAGGAACATACAGAACCTATTGTTGTTCACCCTGAAGGATGGTGGTCAGTCCACAGATTCTGAGGGTTCTGGAGAGAGTGTTCCCCAGTTCTTCATGGGCATTTGTCAGTGGTACAAAGATTGAAAAAGAGTTAGGTAGGAAGTAACACCATGGAAGATGGGAGAGGAAGAAGCACCAGGAATCCATCTTTTCACCTGGACAGCAAAATTACCAGTTCAGGTTTTGATCTCCAGATCCTGGGATTGAGCCCCACATCGTGCTTCCTGTTCAGCAGGTAGTCTGCTTCTCTCTCTCTCTCTCTCCCCCTGCCCTTCCCACTACTTGTTCTTTCTCTCTCAAATAAATAAATAAAATCTATAAAAAGTATAGTAGGTATTCAAAGTTTATAGCTTCCAGACAAAGTCTTGGCTGATCAATTGTTTTTCATTTTAGCCAATTTCAGCCACTAGCACAGCATTGGCTACCATCTAGATACTTACCTGGTAAGTATCCACATTCCTGGAACAGGCTATGGGAACCAGGTGGACAAAGAGGACCCTGACCTTCAGACATCAATGATCTGTGTTCACTTGCTACGTCTGATCACAGAGGTGCATACATAGAGGCTGCCATCAGCACAGACCCTACAGCCTGAAGCAGCTCCCAGGAGATTTAAAGAGAGAGAGTCTATTATTTCTTTTTATTTTTTCACCCATTTTCCCCTTTTGGGAGCTATACATTTAAGAACTAGGACAATCAAAAGAAACCACATAAGGGTCCCCAGCTGGCTCAGTCAGTAGGGCATGTGACTCTTGATTATGAGTTTCAGTCCCATGTTGACTGTAGAGATTACTTTTAAAAATTGTTTTAAATCTTATTTTAAGAAAAGTAAACAAATATACAGGGAAATCTAGACATCACCACTCATGCTCAGGTACATTTCAGACTCAGGAAAGAACCAAAAAGAGCTTTTGATTTCACCTTGGACTGATCTCTATTACAGAAACACCCCATAACAGTTTTTTTTTAAGGCAGAAAATCTGACTTCCAGTGTTACCATATTAAGATTCAAATGTTAGATTTTCAGCCAAATGATCACAAGAGACACAAAAGGACAGGAAATTATGACCTAGTCCCAAAGGAATAATACAAACCAACAAAAGCCAGCCCTAAGCCCAGAGGATGAACTTACTAGATAAAGACTTTAAGGGGTGTCTGCATGGCATAGCCAACTTTTGGCTCAGATCATGATCTCAGGGTGGTAGGATTGAGCCCCGCATGGAGCTCAGCAGGGAGTCTGCTTGAGATTCTCTCTCCCTCTCCCTCTGCCCCTCCCCCTGTACTCTTTCTTTCTCTAAAATAAATAAAAATTTTTAAAAAATACATGGAATGCAAGAACTATATCATCAAAAATGTATTTAAAAGGCTTGGGGTAGTTAGGTCAAGCAGTTAGAAATGGGTCATTAAACTAGACATGAGTTACCACATCATGAGATGGAACATGTTAAGATAAGCAAGCAAATTATTTACTTTGGCTTCAGAAATCTTTGCCCACGTATAAGAAAGTGTTATTTAGTTAGGCCTGTCTTCCATACTATCCCCTCATCCTAAAGATCAGCTAAAGAACTTCTAAACAGGGGAAGCGCTGTCTGAGAGGAAGCAACAGGAGATTAGGAGCTCATCCAGAACTCTGGTCAGAGTATAAGCCCCACCATCCAGAGTAGAGAGAATGAAATCTCCCACTTGGCGGGAAGCCAAGGGTATAAGGAGGTGCATTCCTGGAGAGAATTTGAAAACAATCGATAGAACTTACTAAGTCAGTCTCTGTTTTATTATCACCATGTATCAACCATTCAAAAGAACATAAGCAACAAACTCTTTCTACCCACCCCAAAATACATTGTCGGTCAGGTTCTAAATAATTGATGTGATGACTGCTAAGTTTTAATAATATATCTATAAGCTTTAAGTGGGTACAGTTTGTTACTTATCAATATTGTATCCACACGGACATTGATTTGGGGCACTGCCTGTTCTCCAGTTGATTCCAGGTACCTGTGGACTCAGCCACACCCATTCAAGAAGTTCTTGAGGATTCAGAATCATACCAGCTCGCTCTGGGCACTAGCATGTGTGTCTTCAATACCTGCGGTGCGATGTATTCCTGTCCTCCCTTAGTGGATTCAAATAAATGATGAAAGCATAGTGATTGGAAAGATAACGAACTTGAACTTGAATTGCTTAAATTATGCCATTTTCTATGGCCACCTGGAGTCTTATCTGTGTTTAAAATTTACACTAGTAAAACAATGCCAACCGTGAGATGTCACATTTTGTTTGGCAGGTGAACATTTCATTTTATGTAATGAAATATTTTACTGAATTTGAATAATATTTTCCAGTGGGAACCTAACCCTTTTTAAGTGCTTCTCTCTTTTAAAACTAAAGAACCAATCAATAAAACAAAACGTTATGTACACGGTACAATAATGGTCGCTTCTGTTGTAACTTTTGCCGATGTCTCCATTTTGTTGTGTGTTTTTGTTTTACTTACTGGACAATTATTTACATAAAATATCATATCAGGCGGTAACCAAAGGATCAAGTTCAAACTACAAGGTAGAATAAAAACTACTGATCAAAAGTATAAGGAGGTGCATTGTATTACTGGTAATTTGTATTAGTTATTTTATTTTATTCAATTGTTTTACTTGCTTGGTTTTATATTTGAAATTAAATTGATTTTTCCCTATTCTGGCTGTGAATATTATTTGCTTATTTTATGATTATTATTGAAAACAATTTGCCGTATAAAGGATGAAGGGCTTAAAATATGACTTATTCCCGATGACAAATATGCTAGGTTCTGGCCCTCCCCTGCCCTCCAAATAGGGTTAGTGAGAGTAGAAGAACTCGTGTCGTGCACGACTCACAGAGGAAACTTTTGTCACTTGCCAACACTCTAGATAAGGCAAGGAAGCGGCAGAGTTTGGATAGCTGCACCCAGGAAGGATGTGATGACAGACCCGTCTCCTCGCTGGCGCCGGCGAATAGGCCAGGAGGAAGGCTGGAGCTAAGTGATGGCTGGAAGAGGTTGCCCCCCGGTGGACAGTGGTGGGAACTGCACCTACGGCGGGGGGGTGGGGGGGGAGAGTTCACCCGCAGCAGATGCAAGCTGGGGAGGAGAGGAAAGGCACCGGACTCCACCCTCTTCCGTGTCAACTTAGGTATCGCCAGTGGGCAAAAAAGAAAGAAAAATACTGGGAAATGACTCGGTTTAAACCCGAAACGACTGAGTCTGCCTTTCAGGCAGAACTAGGAATTGAAACAGACGGAACATTCTAATTTTTCGAAGTTACATTTTCGCAGAGCGTAGTTCCTTGGCTTTAGAGGAAATCTCATCTGCCACTCTGACTCTGGTGTTAAGTCCAAACACACCCAAGACAGAAATCGTTTTCATATTTGCCAACAGAATCGCATTGCTAGCAAATAGAGAGGACAGGCAATGCAGCGGTCTTCCGTCCTGTGGGCATCTCCTCCACTCGGTGGAACTTGGGGGAGGGGGGGCTTTCCATTGTCCGCTCCCCAGAAACCATCAGGGAGCCCAGAAAATGTTAAGCATAGTAGAAACTGTGGGTGGCCTACAGCTGTGGTGTCCTGTCCACTCGTCACCCCTTTCGGGACTGAAGGATGCGTTTCCCATGTACCCACCTGCTAACAGTGTTAGCGGGCCCAACTGAGACCCTCTCTGGGAGCCTTCCCCCTCCTCCTTGACAGCCTGCAGCCACCTGCGGATGAATGGAGGCCCGCTATGAAAGGACAACCCCACAGGGACATTGCAGTTCCCAAGCTCCCTCCCCTGTAGGCTGGTTCAGGCTTTTGCTGTGACTGTATCATGGGGGGACTCTCTCTCTCTGCTCCCGCTGCCTCCTCCTCCCACAGCAAACCTCTGTCTCAGACTCTGCGTCCCAGGGAGCCTGATCTCCAACACTAGATTCTCTACAACGCGACATTGAACAGAAGCCACAAACACTGTCAACCCCAAACACAGGTTAAGGGGGAAATCTATTAGCAGGCGCTACTTGTGTGTCTCACTGCATATGAAGCCATGAGTCTGGACAGAAGAGTCAGCTTTTGGGCACAGAACGTGCTCTGGGTCCTACTGGAAGAAAACAAGCCAGGGTCTACTGCAGTCCTTTGCTCTTTCTGGCCGTCAATGTCATGAACCTAAATCCAGCTGTCCTCATCTACTTCGGGATTTGACAGTCACTTACACCAGTCAGTTCTTCACTTTATGTTATTTTGTTGAATTTTCCATCCTTTGCAACTAAGAGAGCCCTCAGACAGGTCTGCTCGCATCTCTGGGAATATCTAGACAAGAAGACTTCCAGAAGGCTCTCCCAGATTATTTCCCCGTATTTGGAGGATGACAGATCAATCATGATACATATGCATCCTTCTACATTTTCTTAATATTATGTGCTGCTAGGATCCTCAGGCTTGCCCTGTGGGTATAAGTTCTTGAGGGACAAGGCTGGGTGAGGGTCCCCCACCCCACCCCCACCTCTCCTGAGCCCAGCCTTGCAGACTAGCAGTCGAGTAGATGCTCCTTTCCACATCTGTCCTGAAAGGCTGATTCGTATCGGAGACTCTGATGTCCTGTGACTCCCTTGTCCCTCCCCAGGCTGAGTTTTTCTCCACCTCCCGCGAAGAGGACCACACTGTGTTGCTTCAACTCTGTGGGTTGTGAGTGCATGTGGGTAAACACAGCTCAGAGTCGGAAGCCTGCAGGGCACTTCCATCCCAAAGGTGGCACAGATCAGCCTCAAAAGTTCATCCTCACCACTGATCTCTACTCCTACTCACCCAGGAGCCACAGAGCGGCTGTTGGGATTATGCGTGGGCTCTGCCTCCGCTCAGTGCGCCCCGGGGAGGATTCAGTTTTTGGTCGTGCCCACACTGTGATCATTATGCATCTCGGAGCCTTAAGCGCTCTCTTCCCCTAGTTATCTCCAGGTTCATTACCAAGGAGCTCTTTTAAAAAATAAATAAGATAAAGCTGCTCTTGATCTCAATGTCCTTACTTCGCCGAGTGTAGACATTACCGTTATAAACATTTACCCACCTAAAGCCCTAGATCGGGCGGGTCAAGCAGGAGCAGCTGCTTCAGGCGCCAGAGAGTCTGCAGTGAAGGTAAGAAGCACGTGGTCAAGCGAGGTCCTAAAGCATTTAAAACAGCGCCTAGAATGGCATGCGTGCTTCGTGAATGTCACTACTACTACTGTCGTTCATCATTAGTATTGCATTCTTACCAATGCTTGGCTGAGCACGTCTGAGAGGCTTCCGGTCCAGCAGATGCTGCCCTCCACCTCCATCCCCCTGCTGCCTGCCGGGAGCTCTCCCCACTTCACCCAGAGCTGCTCCATTTTTATCCCTGGTAGACACTGGCGCCTCAATGACATCATGCCTGGAGAGAAGGTTCTGGGCTACGACACGGGAGCCTACGACCAGTGGCCTTGTCTTTCTGACTCACAACTCCTCACTGCCCCCGGGACCCATGCTCTGGGGTTCAGGCAAAGGTGAAGAAAGCCATATATCATCAAGGTGAAAGGACAAGGGTGCTGTGGCCTCTGCCGATTTTCTAGAAAGCCTTTCTTTTAAAGAAGAAACAGACATACCCAGATGTAATCATTCACAAAGCATCCCCCACGTGGCTGCAGACTCAGATATGCTTTACCTTTGGGGCTGAACTTTAAGCAATCTGTCCAAAAGCAAACATAAAAATCTATCTTTTATATTTAACCAAGCAAACTGAACAATTTGAGTGACCAAAAGATTTTTAAAAACCACCTACCATAAAAAAGCAAAAAACAAAACAAAACAAAAAACAAAGACCCAAACCACTTCCTCTGCAGCCATGGGGCCCACAAACAGTTGTCTTCTCATGACATTCGCATCCACTTGCCTTTCCCTTTGGATTTCCCAGAATGGCAGGTATGTGCCTTACAGCGACAAGACGGAAAGGCTCTCCCAAGTGTTTCCACTCAAACCAGAGGATTCAATTGTGACCCTAGAAGGCAGAAACTGCTCCAGGTTGGTGAACAGCACTTTAAGAAACCCTCCTCCCTCCCACCCCACACCTACAAAGTGTAGGGTGTGTGTTCCAGAGCTCAAAGATTTACGGGCAGCTGGGGGGCAGGAGAAGATGCTGTCCGGCAGGTGGTCTCCGCCCCATGTCCACTGTGCCTTGTGTCCTTCCCACAGACACAACTTCTTGCTGCTGTCCCTGAGCAATGCTGGTGGGTTCAGGCCAAGGTGGGGAAAGTCAGGGCATGGCGCATGCTAGATGCTCAAAAATGTTTGTTGAATGAATGAATGAAGGTAAACCCTGATACGCACCAGAGGCTCTCCGCCCCCACTGGGTACAAACCGAAAGAAGCCCCCGTAAGTGTCTTTCTGGCCCAAATCTAAGCAGGAGATGGATGAGCCCTTAGTTTACAAGTTACTAAACACTCTCTGGCATGGGGAAGTTGTTTGTTAATCAAACAACATTTGCTTTTTTGGATGAATGATCACTGTGGTCTGGGAGGTCGGAGTCATCTTCAGAATCAAAAAGTTCACTAATACACGACAGAGTTAATTCAGAACTAAAAGGAATATACTTTATAGAAGATAAATTCCTGCTGGTTGCGTTCTACTTCAAAGGAAGTCTCAACCTAGACCATAATGAAGGAGGAGCTGAAGGGAGCAGTATCAGGAACTCAGTGGATTCCGGGGGCCGGGGGTAGGATAGAGATGATTGGAGGGACTCAGGATAATAATGGCTTTATCCTCATCATGATTCAGAGAAATGAGGGCATATGCTCTACCCACCAGCACCTGGAACTGCCACGCAAAGCAGAGAGAGAGGCCACTGGGAAGGACAGATGGAAGACAGAAACACACACCCAGAGCCCAGTGTCTAAACACCAGGAGAATGCAGTCAAGTTTGGATTGCTAGGAAAAGAATGGAAGGGAGAAAAAAATGAAAGAGTTTCACTGAGGGTCTACTTTGTCCAAATAGAGAAAGACTCATGGACAATCCTAACAGGTCTCATGTGAAATGCTTTCGGGCTCCATCCTGCTTTCGTCCACACTGGTCACGGTTCCTAGCCATTCCAAGAGTCCTTCTCTAGCCTCCCTGGATGGCTTCGGCTCTCAGTGAGCACCAACAGTCCCTGGTCATAATTCTAGATCTGCTATCATGCCAAAAGAAGTCAACACATAAAAAAATCACTCCTTTCTCCACGGAGGAAATTTTAAATATTCCTCTGAAATCGGTGAAAATAACTGTTTCAAATTTTCTGGTGATTCTAAGGTAGAAAAGCAAAGTAAATGTTGATTATACTTTAAAGCAGGGGGTGTTAAGCAACAGGGAAAAAGGCTGGTGTATGATTTTGGATTAAGCACAGATGGGCCTGCATAGCAAGCCACTGAGTTTCCTTCGCTCAGCGCTGCGGGTCAGGAAGAACAGGATTTGTGTGAGTTCAAAAAGCCGGAGACCTTCTAGCTCAAGAACAAGAACTTCTGAAAAAGAGCTCTTCATTCCTGGGAATGTTCAAGCAGAGGTTTCCTGGATGGTTTAGGTGGTATTTAAAAATCACAGGCCAGAGTCAGCCTGAGAACCCAATAAGACCCTTCCCACTGGGAGGAAGAGGAAACAAGCCTAGGAAATGCCTAGCGTTGCACCCAGTGCCTAACGAAAGCATAATAATAAATATAATAAATATCACGTTCTCCCCACCCCCCCAAGAGTCTATGGATCTCGGATCACATATATTGGATGTATTTCTGGAGGGGTCATTGGATACATTCTAGATTCTTCCAGAAGCTCACAATTTTCTCGAGTGGGGCTATGGAGAGAGAAGGCAAGGGGACGTGAGGAGGCACACTGTCCTTGCTGAGGATAGCAGTTCCTCCTCTGCTTGGAGTTCAGAGCGTCTTCAGGCAGTGACGGGCTTGGGCCTTATGCTCTCCACGACGGCTGAGATGACCGCTCCTGCAGCCTTGGCGCCTTCCATCAGGACATGCTCTACCTGCAAAGCAGACAGGTTCACAGGACACTCAGGGGTGGTCCCAGGCTTGTGCCTTGCCCTGCCCCTACCACTCCCCTACAGCACCCGGCCTGCCTGGAGGAGGAAGCAACACATACTCTCTGTGCCTCCAGGGCACCCACGGCTCCTGGCCCCCTTGCTCCCTCACAGCCATTCAGCCCAGGATCTGCCACAAGAGTAGGGTCAGGGAGGCAAAGCATCTCAGAGTGGCTCAACCACTAAGGCCCTCATTCGACATACAGGGAATTTGAGAGCCAGGGAGCAGAACTCACTTGGACAAAGTCATGGTGGAAATTAGTGTCTGAGGGTGGCCCACACTCCACAGAAGGCCCTCTATCACCCACTTGGTCCCTGGAGTCTTCTTGTTCTGTACAAATGGTTGTGGGATGGGAGATCCCTGACACCAGAGCCCCCAAGCCCCCCTGCACGGGAGCCACAGTAGGGAGACCAGCGTTGGGATTTGAGCCCAGTACACTGAGGGAACACAAGAACCACAGAAAAAAAGCAAACTCCCCCCCCCCAAAAAACGATGTTCCTTCTTTAATTCTTCATTTCTCGATCCATTAGAAAGGGGATAATAAATACATCCTCTACTCCTCTCATGGGGTTTTAGTATGGACCAAATAGGAATGAGGGCCGCTCAAGCTGTCATAGATATTTCGAAATATTTTTCAAAGCTCTTGAACCCACGGACTGTGCCTCATTGGATCTATCCCCACCCCGTGTGGTGGGGGGATCACGAACCCAAATGCAGCATGGGCCCGGCAGGTAGGGGGAGGACGAAGCTCGCAGGTGGCACGTCGACCCCCACACACCCCATCTAAAGAGACAGCCACTGTGGGTGTCAGCAAGCAGAACACGGGCCTGAGGGCCTGATCAATCAGTTGTTCTAGAATGGCTGAGGATCCAGATCTTTTTATATAAAATTTCTATATTTTTAAGTATTGGTAAGTCATACAAATTAAACAAAACAAAACCACTACCTATCCGAGCAGAACAGACCTGTGGGCGGATGTAGCTGGAAACCTCACTTTACCTCTGTTGTCTGGAACAACAAACAGTCTCAGAAAGAAAACAGTCTGACCCAGGCGAGCCCCGCCCAGTGTCCTAGCTCTACAGCCCAGAGCCTTTGCGCTCCCCCACAGGTTAAGAGGGGGAAACGAACTCCTGGACCGTGAAGTCCTGAGGCAGCAGAAGCCCACCGGTACAACAAGGAGCACGAAACCCCTGACCCCGCTCTGATCACTGATGAGATGACAGGCCCCAAGATGGCTCAGCCAAAAGTCACCGTCCCAGCAAAAGGCACGGTACCTGCTGGCTCCGGGGCACGCCGTATCTGAGGTCATTGACAAAGTGCTCGCAGTTCCCTTCGATCAGGCTGTACTGCACTATCTTGTTGATCATCTTCTTCGTACGCTGGAGGATCTGGTCCACGGGCAGGGGCAGGTACGTCCCATCCAGCTTGTTGTTGATCTTCCAGGAACAGCCATGCAGGACGTCCTCCAGACGGCTGTACTTCACCACGGCACGGTTGCTGAAGACGGAAGTGATGCTGCCCGCCTCAAATTCCCTACCTGGAGTCCAAGAGGAACAGAAGCTGGAAAGCTGCGGGAATAGCGGGGGTGAAGCAGAGCACTGGCTCACTCTAAGACGTGAGTCAAGCTGCTTTCCTCCGAGGCCTCAGCTTTGGATCTGTTGAAGGCGTGGCCAAGGACCAAGGACGGGGAGTTGGACGCTCAGGGCATTTGGTGAACAGAGATCAGTCACCCAGTCTACCAAGGGCCAGGAATGTGTTGAGTGTTTTATTGCTAATGAAGGGCAGCCGCTGGGGAACCCCGTAGCTAAATGCACTTCCTCTTACGCTGCTAACTTCAATAGCAATAAGTGAATAGAGTATCCACCCTTACTCGGGGCGGCCAGATGCACCACACAGTCGTCTTCCACGTAGATGGCCCAGTGCTCATAGCCGATCCGAAAAATCTCAATCAGGTCTCCAGGCCTGGGTCTCGGTTTGCCCTGTGAGGGGAGAAATAAGAGAACATAAAGAAACTGCTCCTGCCCCAGGAGCTCCGGAGACCCTGTTTGGGATTAGCTACAGCTCGGTGCAAAGACGCTGGGTTTCAGCACTTTGTAGAAATGCAGGCTGCCGGAAGTTCCCGTCCCACGGGGAACCAAAGGACTCGCCCCCCTCCTGCTGTCCCTGGAGTTATTAAAGCCCAGAGGCTAACTGTGCTGATCGATGTATTACCACTGGACGCCAAGGTCACCGTCCGATAAGCTCTGTGATATGTGCCTGGACTCTTTTAAGCTTTTCTCCTTGAAAATGAGCACTTCATTAAGCATTGCAAGAGGAAAGGGTTCTCCTGCAGTTTCTGGCTTGGGGCAGAGGTGGGAAGGGTGATGGTCAGTAGTGGGTGTGAGCACTTCTGGTGGAGCTCTACCTGTGCCTGAAGCCGCGCCGCCGACAATGACTTCTCGGAGCCCTTTGACAGAGAAGTAGGGCCCAAACAGCTCCTGCACCTGCTGGTGTACTAATTCCCTCTGCACGTTTCCCACGTGGGCCGCCTGCGGTCCAGAGGGTCCCCCATCCTCTGCACGCTCGAACCACCTGCTGACAACCAGCCACTCCCCCTCCCTCCACCACACCAAACTTCTCTGCCGTCCTCTCTAATGAGGTCTGAACCCTGTCCGAGTCTGTCCTTCCCTGAGTATTCTCCCTCAGCCCTGGGAGGCCATATAGAGTTTCTTCATTTCTTATTGTTACTAAGGTAACAATTCTTTATAGTAAATTTCTCCCTGTTTAGTCTACTGAGTAGTTTCTATCTCTTGATTGGACCGAAAATGCTGATACTCCATCTCTTCAAAGAGGACTGGGGTGGAGACTGTGTGTGTGTGTGTGTGTGTGTGTGTGTGTGTGTGTACTGTGTGTGCAGATATGTGGGCACAATAGGGTACTGTAGACTTAAAAATTTATTAAGAGGGTAGATCTCATGTTAAGTGCTCTTACCACAATAAAAACAAAGAAAAGAAAATGTAGAGCTTTTGCAGTTGCAAACTCAAACTAAATGAAGAAAGAAAGAAAGAAAGAAAGAAAGAAAGAAAGAAAGAAAGAAAGAAAGAGGAAAGGAAAGGAAGAGGAAGAAGAAAAAGAACTCTCTTATCCCCTTCTTCTGTAATATGCATCCCTCCCAAACTGTCCCTAAGTTTGTTCAAGAGGGGTCCTGGGAATAAGTTCTGCTCACTGATCACTCCAAGAAGGCAAGCCGGGCAGTCAGAGCTCACAGAGACCTGGGGAGCGGATCACACTGGCCCACCCCCCCATTAGCTTCACAATGGCTTTGTCACTTATGCAACCATTTGCCAGCTTTAGTCTAATTTCCTCAAGGCTGCATCTCACCTCCCAGCCTGGTGGAGTACAGCCACTTGCCTGGCAAACATTCACAGAAGTAAAAGGGGGCTTTCGTCTGTTTTTTTTCTGAGATACAATTTACAGAATTTGTTTAACTATCACCACCATCCATTGGACTTCATCAAAATTTAAAAAATTTTGTTCTTTAAAAGATATTGTTTTAAAAAAAGATATTGTGGGACGCCTGGGTGGCTCAGTTGGTTAAGCGACTGCCTTCGGCTCAGGTCATGATCCCTGCGAGTCCCACATCGCGCTCCCTGCTCGGCGGGAAGCCTGCTTCCTCCTCTCTCACTCTGCCTGCTCGTGTTCCCTCTCTGCCTGTGTTTCTCTCTGTCAAATAAATAAAATCTTTAAAAAAAAAAAGATATTGTAAGACAATGAAAACACAAGTCGCAGACTGAGAAAGAATACTGTAAAGCAGGTATCTGACGAAGGGCTTGTGAACAGGATTTCTGAAGAAACCAAGGGAAAAAATGGGCAAAAAGATTTGGACACTTCACCAGGGAAGATACACATAGAAGGTGTTCAACATCGTTAGTCATTAGGGCAATGCAAATTAAACCACAATGAGATCCCTACAGACCTATGAGGGTAGAGACAATGAAAGAGACTGACCCTACTAAATGCTGATGAGGAGGAAATGAAACTTTCACACAATGTAATGGCACAACCAATTTGGAAAACAGTACGTTAAAAATACAACTAGCCAAAACCCAGGAACAGCCCAAATGCCCATCAACAGGTGAATGGATAAACAACAGTGTATCCATACAATGAACTACTACTCAGTAATCAAAAGGAATTAATAATCACATGCAGCAATATGGATATAACTTTAAATAATTACATGAAATTATGTGAAAGGGGATGGACAAATGCGATATGAGTCCTTCCTTCTAGAAAATGCAAATTAATGTATAATGACAAGAAACAGATCAGGGGGGGCGCCTGGTGGGTTGGCTCAGTTGGTTAAGCGACTGCCTTCGGCTCAGGTCATGATCCCAGGGTCCTGGATCGAGCCCCACATTGGGCTCCCTGCTCTGCAGGAAACCTGCTTCTCCCTCTCCGACTCCCCTTACTTGTGTTCCCTCTCTCACTGTGTCTCTCTGCATCAAATAAATAAATAAAATCTTAAAAAAAAAAAAAAGCAGCTGATCAGGCGCTGCCTGGGGATGGGGGTGAGAAGAGGTGGGACTTGCAAAGGGAAACAATGTTTTGGGAGCTATGGAGATGCTCACTGTGTTGACTGTGGTGCTGGTTTCATGGGTGAACACACCAAACATATCCTACCGTATTATTCTAAATATGTACACTTCATCGTATATGGATATATGATATTGTTATAGCCATGTAGTTATACCTCAGTAAAGCGCAATAGAATTCAACAAAGCTGTTTAAAAAAAAATTTTAAGGGACAACCAGTAACCCAAATTAGTATGCACTACAACCTGCCACACAGTCTAAATAAAGCAAAACGGTCTGTATTGAAGTCGCAGGCACGGTAAAGCCATGCACCAAGAACTCTTGTGATACCCACTTTAGCGGCTTGCTTTGTTAATTTCCCGGCGCTCTCAGGCTTTGGGGTTGAATTCGACTCTGCTCTTTTCTCCTTGGCTGTGGTCTCCACGTTAACTATGGGCTTCTCCCTAAATGAATGTTGTGATCACAGAGTTAACAATCACAATTATTGGAAATTCTGTATTACTTCAGATTTGTGATTTTCAGACCTCTCTCATTTCGAGACCCTAGGAAACACCCTCCCCAAAGCTTGTTTCCTTGATCATGCCATTAGCTGCCACACAAAATAATTGCTGTTTACTGCTTTTCAGACGATTGTTAAACTGCTAATGGTAGCAGTGAGTAGCTTTCAGGATTTTTTTTTTTTATTGCTGATCATCTTACTTACATGTTTATCAAAGTGATACTTGCACTTTAAAAAAAAAAGTGTTAACAGTACATAATGGCTTCTAATGAAATACAACCGGCCTCTGCTCCCTCCCTTCTTTCTGCCCCTCCTGCTGGGAGAGGCAAGCTCCTTGAACTTTCGAGCTTTTTCTTCCAACAACTAGCTCCATATATCTGAGAAATCTCATTAAGCCTCAATATTGTAGCCGCAAGAATCATGAAAGAAAACCGTATATTTTTTCCCTGAACCAAACATTGTTTTGAGAGGACTGAAACCAAACGCAGGAATAGCTTTGGGATAATATAGTGAAACATACTGGGGTCAAAAATATATTGGGTTTGGGGTGCCTGGCTGGTTCAGTCAGTAGAGTGGTAGAGTGTGCAACTCTTGATCTCAGGGCTGTGAGTTCAAGCCCTACGCTGGATGTGGAGATTACTTTAAAAAAAAATCTTGAAAAAAAAAATATATATATATGCAGGGGTTAAATCCTGGCTCTGATCCTTGCTGTCCAACTTTGAGCTAGTGAATGAATGTGTCTGAACATCAGTTTGATTATAAAATAGAGATTATTTTTATCTCAGAGTTGTCCAGAGGGTTAAAGGACAGAGCATAGTACATACACATGTGGTACATTACCAACTAAAAAATGGCATTTTCTTTGCCTTTCCCCCACACTTTACCTCTTCTCCAAAGTATAGGTACCGAGGTGGAGAATAGCTCTTGGGGGGAACGTTCAGACCCTCACAATTTTAAAAAGAAACAAACTGTGTTTTTAATGAAACTGAATTGAGGAAATCTGCAAGATGCCTTCGTTCATTAGTGAGACCACGTGGCCACGAAGTAAGTGCCAGTTCTCAGCGTTCTGGAAGTCTTAAGGCTACAAACTGGTGCCAAGCAGGTCCCGCCAGCCGACCTCAGGCCTGGTGGTCGTCTATTATCGGAGCAGAGCAGCCTTCCCCTCGCCGGTTAGGGGGCTGGGTAGGCTGGTTCCTATGGAAACCTGCTCAGGATTTGCTTTCTAGTACTGCCATCAAAGTCGGTTCTTCAAAGTCTTCCCCGCTAGAAGACCCAGTCCCTCCACACAGAGACTCTTACCCCTCCTGGATCTTTCTGCTCGGCTCTGAGGTTCCCTGCTGTGGGGAAGGGCCCGGTTCCGGCCGCGGGTCCGACGGGAGCGCAGCTGACCAGCGGGGGGATGGTGGCCGGTCCCCGGGCCGCGTCCGGGCGGCTCGCGGGGCGGGGCCGGGGCGGGGCCGGGGGAAGCGAGAGAGGCGGTGCCTGCTCTCCCCGCGGGCGGCGGGGCTCAGGCCCATCCCGCAGCGGCGGCTCGGAGCGGTGCGGGCCCGGTCGGCTCTGCCCAGACTGGCGGCGCCGGCGCAGCGCGATGAGGGCCTGCGGAGGGCGGAGGGATGCCTGGCGGGGAACCCGGGGCGCGCAGCAAACGGCGGGGGCGCGCGGGCGCCGTGCGCACGGCCGAGGGAACGGAGAGGGCGCTCAGGGGGGGGGCTTAGAGGCCCAGGAAAGGCGAGGAAAGTCGGTGGCAGAGGGGTGGGATGGGGGAAGGTGGAAGGCCGTGCAAAAACAGTGGGCACCGAGGTGTCATCCGACGCGCCCGCAGAAGCAGGCCGAGGAGCAACAAACGCCTTGATGCCAGATTAGGAGGGCCTAGGATGGCACGCTCAGGAGTTAAGATCTTGAGGGAGTCAAAACTTTTATTTGAATTATTTATATGACTCAAATTATATATTTTGTAACTAA
>PITA01023479.1:0-28058 GCA_004023965.1 Spilogale gracilis
ACTTACTTGCGGTGCATGAGGGGTAACCTGGAGGACAGTGGGAGAAGGAAAGTAAATGGGAACTAGGGTAATCTAGGGAGGGAAACGAAACAACAGAGACTTTGGACACAGAAACAAACTGAGGGACTTGGAGGGAGGGGGGTGGAGGGATGGGAGAGCCTGGTGGTGGGTACTGGGGGCACCTAAAGTGTGGAGCACTGGGTGTGGGGAACGGGGAATGAATCTTGGAACACTGGAAAAAAAAATTTTAGTAACAATAAAAAAAAAAAGAAGAAGAAGTTGAGGAACAATAAAGATACAAAAAAAAAAAAGAGTTCTCACATCGAAAAGAAAAGATTTTATTTATTTATTTGACAGAGAGAAGACAGCCAGAGAGGAAATACAAGCAGGGGGAGTGAGAGAGGGAGAAGCAGGCTTCCTGCTGAGCAGGGAGCCCGATGTGGGACTCGATCCCAGGACTCCAGGATCATGACCTAAGCCAAAGGCAGACGTTTAATGACTGAGTCATCCAGGTGCCCCAAGAAAGATGTTCTGAATTTATTCTGAGGCCAGCAGAACCCTGATATCAAGAATACTATAAAAAAAGAGAACTATAGGTCAGTATCTCTGATGAACATAGATGCAAAATCCTCAGCAAAACATTAGCAAACCAAACCCAACAATGGGTTTAAAAAGCCATTCACCACAATCAAGTGGGATTTATTGCTGGAATGCAAAGGTGGTTCAACATCCACAAATAAATCCATACAATACATCACGCCAACAAGAGAAAGGATAAAAACCATTTAATTACTTTAATAGATGTAGAAAAAGCATTTGACAAAGCACAACATCCATTCATGATAAATATACTCAACAAAATAGGTTTAGAGGAACATACCTCAACATAATAAAGACCATATTTGAAAACCCACAGCAAACGTCATACTCAGTGGGAGAAATTGAGAGATTTTCCCCGAAGGTCAGAAAAAAGATAAGGATGTCCATTTTCACCACTTCTAGTCAACATAGTACTGAAAGTCCTAGCCACAGCAATCACACAACAAAAAGAAAAGGCATCCAAATTGGTCAGGAAGAAGTAAAACTTCCACTACTTGCAGATGACACGGTACTAGATACATAAAACCCTGCAGACTCCATCAAAAAACTACTCGACCTGATAAATGAATTCAGTAAGGTTTCAGGATACAAAATCAACATACAGAAATCCATTGTATTTCTATGCACAAATAATGAAGTGGAAGAAAGAGAATTTAAGAAAATAACCCCAATTTTACAATTGCACTGAAAATAGTAAAATACCTAGGAATAAACTTAACTAAGGAGATGAAACATCTGCACTCTGAAAATTATAAAACACTGATGAGAGAAATTGAAGATAACACAAAAATTGGAAAGATAGTCCATGCTCATGGAGTACAAGAATGTTGTTAAAATGTCCATCTAACCAAAGCAATCTACATATTTAACAGAGTCCCTATGAAAATTCTGACAGCATTTTTCACAGAACTAGAATAAATAATTCCCAAATTTGTATGGAACCACAAAAGAACCCAAATAGCCAAAGTAATCTTGAAAAAGAACAAAACTGGAAGTATGACAATTTCATCTTCAAGTTATATTACAAAGCAGAAGTAATCAAAACAGCATGGTACTGGCACAAAAACAGACACGTAGATCAATGGAACAGATTAGAGAGCCCCAGAAATAAAACCCAAATTATAGGGTCAATTGATTTTTGACAAAACAGGCAAAAATACACAATAAGGAAAAGACAAGCTCTTCAACAAATGATATCAGGAAAACTAGACGGTTACATGCAAAAGAATGAAACTGGGTCACTTTCTTCACCATATACAAAAAATAAACTCTAAGTGGAATAAGAACCTAAATATGACACCAGAGACCATATAAATCCTAGAAGGGAACACAGGCAGTAATTTCTCTGACACTGATCATAGCAACATTTTTCTAGATATGTCTCCCGAGGCAAGGGAAACAAAAGCAAAAACAAACTGTTGGGACTACATAAAAATAAAATGTTTCTGCACAGCAAAGGAAACAATCAACAAAACTAAAAGATTACCTATGGAATGGGAGAACATATTTGCAAATGACACATCTGATAAAGGGTTAGTATTCAAAACATATGAAGAACTTATAAAATTTAATGCCCCAAACCAAATAATCCAATTAAAAATTGGGTAGAAGATGTGAACAGACATTTCTCCTAAGAAGACATTCAGATGTCCAAAAGACACAAGAAGATGCTTGTTATCATTCAGCATCAGGGAAATGCAAATTAAAACCACAATAAGATATCACCTCACACCTATCAGAATGGTTAAAATTAATAACACAGGAAACAATAGATGTTGGCAAAGATACAGAGAAAGGGGAACCCTCTCACACTCTTGGTAGGAATGTAAACTGGTGCAGCCACTCTGGAAAATAGTATGGAGCTTCCTCAAAAAAAAATGTAAAAAAGCATTACCATATGGTCCAGTAATTCTACTACTGGGTATTTACTCAAAGAATATGAAAACATTAAAAAGATACATGCACCCCTATGTTTATTGCAGCATTATTTACAATAGTCAAATTATGGAAGCAATCCAAATGTCCATCAAAATTTAAAGAGACAAATATGTGGTGTATATATATCTATAAAAGACTATTACATATCACTCAGACATAAAAAAAGAATTGAATCTTGCCATTTACAACAACATGGATGGATCTAGACAATATATTGCTAAGTGAAATAAGTCAGTCAGAGAAAGAAAAATATCATGTGATTTCACTCATATGTGGAATTTAAGAAACAAAACAGGGGCGCCTTGGTGGCTCAGTTGGTTAAGCATCTGCCTTTGGCTCAGGTCATGATCTCAGGGTCCTGGGATCAAGCCCTGTGTCAGGCTCCCTGTTTAGCAGGGAGCATGCTTTTCCTTCTCCCTCTGCCCCTTCCCCTGCTTGTGTTCTCTCTATATATCCCAAACAATAAATAAAATATTTTTTAAAAAATCAACAAAATAGGTGAACAGAGAAAAAAGAGACAAATGAAAAAAAGAACAAAACAAAAAAGACTCTTAACTATGGAGAGCAGATGGTCGCCAGAGGGGAGGCGGGTGGGATGATGGTGAGGTCGGTGATGGGGATCAAGAGCGCACGTGCCAGGACGAGCAGAGTCATGTACAGAGTTGTTGGATTACCATATTGTGCGCCTTTAAGTGATACAGTGCTATAATATAACACTACACTGGAATTAAAAAATTTTAAGGTAGATATGAATTAAAACTATACTAAGGTAACATATTCTCCTGATGAGAACACAAACTGGTATGACTTCTATGGAAATGAATTTGGACCATCTCTTTCTCGCTCTCTTTTTTAAGATTCATTTATTTCAGAGAGAATGCGTGTGTGTGTGTGAATGGGGGAAGCAGCAGAGGGAGAGAGGAAGCCAGTTCTCCACAGAGCTCAATGCAGGGCCCGATCCTTGGACCTGGAGATCATGACTTGAGCTGAAACCAGGGGTCGGACATTTAACCAACTGAGCCATGCAGGTGCCCCTGGACTATTTAAAATTATAAATACACAGGACCCTTGGCCCAGCAATTCCATCTTTAGCAATTTATTTACAGATATACATGTACAAATGTAAAATGTAAATACATGTGGTTGTTGTCTTCTGCATGGCTTAGAATAGGAATAAAGGACTGGGCATATCAGTCATCAACTGTTGACACAATGGATATTATGTAGCCAAATGAAAAAGGTCAAAAGTCATTAACAAGACAATTTGTAAGATATACTGTTAAGTGAAAAAAGCAAAGTTCAGAACAGCATTTTTAAAATATTTTATATATTTATTTGACACACACACACACACACACACACACACAGAGGGCACAAGCTGGGGGAGAGGCAGAGGGAGAAGCAGACTTCCCGCTGAGCAGGGAGCCCAATGCAGGACTCGATCGCAGCACCCTGGTATCATGACCTAAGCTGAAGGCAAATGCTTAACCAACTGAGCCACCCAGGCATCCCACAGAACAGCATTTTTAATATGATGCTTTAATATATGAAGAAAGAAGAGAAAGAAGAAAGAAACAGAGAAGTGGGGGTGGAAGCAGAAGCAGGAAGAGGAAAAAAAAGAAAGAGGAGGAGGAGGAGAAGGAGGAGGAGGAGGAGAAGGAGAAGGAGGAGAAGGAGAAGAAGAAGGAGGAGGAGGAGAAGGAGGAGGAGGTGGAGGAGGGGGAAAATGTATTTGCTTTTGTTTACACGGGCATTAAGAAACTTTGGTTGGGTATTGTCAGTGGGAGCACCAGCAAGAGATCAGGAGGAAGGAGGGGCATACAGTTGGGTATTTACTTCTCCTGCTCCTTGGGGTCATGTTCCTTTCAACCACAGATCAGTGTTCCTATCAGAAGATCCTGCCCATTGCTCTCTCTGTCCAGGTCTTAGTCATTTGCCCTGCAGTTCAAATCCAAACGCTGGAGTCTGGTCTCATCAATGCTCTCCTTCCCATTCCAACTTGACTTTACTCTTCAGGCAGGCCCATACATTTAGAACAGCCCCCACTGTCCACCTGTCAGCTGTGGCCTCTGCAATGCTGAGGGCCTGGTGTTTAAATTCCGAAGCCTAGCAGCCCCAGCCTTCAGTTCCCATCCAGATTCGGGCTGCCTATTTTTCCAGATAGGACAGATGTCAGAGTGGCTAGAAACTCTCCTGCTCAGTGCTATGCTATTCAACATCCCATCTAAGGCTCCTGGGACTGGAAAAAACGGTTAGAAAAGGGAGCTTTTATAGGTACTGTTCACCTTTTCTCACTGTTATCTCTGGCGAGGGAGTACTGTCTTCCACATTCCGATGTAAACCCTGGTCCCCTTGGTGCCTAAGGAAACCTAATCCAAGAATATGGTAAGGCAGCTCTGTCTGGTGTAATAGACAAACATATTTGTTAGTTCCTGCCTTACTTTCCATGATGTGTCTGAGGTATCTGAAAACACAAAAGCACACTACTCAGTGTTATCATAGCACTTCCAACTTAATAAATACTATTTATTTCCGCAAATCTAGTAGTCTTTGCCCTTCACAGGAACTTGGAAGAGCATTCAGGGAGAACACAGGCAGGTCAGGGATTATTATACTCGTTTGACAAATAAGCAAAGTGAGGTTTTGAACGTTCAGGTTACTTAGACCAGAAAGTCCTAATTAAGTTGGTTAATTCCTATAACCTCAGGGGTTTAAGGATGTTTTCTGTCACATAAGGAGAGTGAGTTTTAAGATCAAAGGAGAAAAGGACTCAGGGGTCCACTGAATAGCTCTATGAAAATTCCTAACATGGCTCTGAATGAATCCTGAGTTTTCTCCAGCTGGGCCAGAATCCCTGCTCACATAGGTACCAATGTATACTGAAAGGGGTATATCTGTAATTTGCACATTTATTCTCACCTAATTCCTCCTAAACCTACTCTGCCTTCACGCTTCCCTATCCAAGTTAATGACACCTCATTCAGTTATTTAAGCCAAATACCTCAAAGTCATTAATAATTACTTGTTTTTCTCTTACTCTACATCTATTAGTTTTTTCTACTTCCAAAATTTATTACAAATATGTCTAATTTTCTCCTTATTTCTGCTACTACCCTGACAGTACAATATCACTGTCACTTGAATTGCTAAAGTAGTCTCCTAACTGCTTTGATTCCACTCTTTCCACCCGAAAATAATTTTCCCAAAAAGCAATCAGAAATGTTCCCAGCTACAACAATGGCTGACGAGGGGGTTTTAGATGAACCCTCATTCTAGAAAAATAAGAGAAACTCAACAAAAAATATGTTTAAAAACCGTTTAACTGTATTTCACAAATAAGTGAGAACCTGCAGGGTCAGGATCTGAAAGAGGGAAAACTAGAAATGCATGTGTGACATATAGGACAGGTTTACCCCTTAAGGCAAATTATGATTCTGAAAGTAAAAAGGTAAGAGGAGCTCCTGATGTTTTCATGGGTCACAGGGGAAAAACAGAAGTTCAGGGCCTGCCAAAGAAGATGGCCCCAATAAACAACCTGGCTTTTCTTTGAGGACCCAAGGAGCTATACCTGAAGAGTAAACGTAGAACAGAAATAGACAAGCCCTCACAAAAACTGAAACACAGCTTCAGTTCCTATCTGTATGAGGGTGGTGTAGCCCTAGTCAAGTGGACAGTTGAAAGCAAAGGTAAGTCTTCTCTGAAGGAACATGATATTATCCAGAGCCTCAAATTCTCCACTTTTTCATACACAATGTCTGGCATACACACAAAAAAATCAGATATACAAAAGTCAAGGTTTGATTGAAAACTATACGAAACAGATCCATAGGAAATAGATATCGCAGATATCTGACACAGATTTTGTTAAAGTAGCTCTGATTAATATGTATAAGAAAGTAGGAGACAAGAGGAAGAATTTCATCAGTGATTAAAACTCTGAAAGAATCAATTGGGAATTCTAGAACTTAAAAATAGAATAAATGAGGGTGCCTGGGTGGTTCAGTCCTTAAGGGTCTGCTTTCAGCTTAGGTCATGATCCCAGAGTCCTGGGATGGAGGCCCACATGAGGCTCCCTGCTCAGCAGGCAGCCTGCTTCTCCCTCTCCCACTCCCCTTGCTTGTGTTCTCTCTCTGTGTGTGTCTCTTTCTGTCAAATAAATATATAAATAAATAAATAATCTTTAAAAAATAGAATAAATGAAATCAGGAATTTGAGAGATAAATTTTATCAGCAGTTCAGATACATTTAAAGAGAGAATTATTAACTGGAAGATTTTTTTAAAGATTTTATTTATTTGACAGAGAGAAACACAGCTAGAGAGGGAACACAAGCAGGGGGAGCGAGAGAGGGAGAAGCAGGCTTCCTGCCGAGCAGGGAGCCCGATGTGGGGCTTGATCCCAGGATCCCAGGATCCCAGGATCATGACCTGAGCCAAAGGCAGACTCTTAATGATTGAGCCACCCAGGCGCCCCTAAACTGGAAGATTTAAAGAAAGAATTATTAAACTGGAAGATGGGTCAGTAGAAAATACTTAGACTGAAGTACAGAAGGAAGAAAAGGATTTAAAATATAGAATAGGAAAAAAATACATGGAACTTAATGAAAAGTTGTCACATGGATATACTTGGAGTCCCAGGCTAAGAGGAGATGGAAAGGAAGAAAAGAGGGAGGTAGAAGGAAGGGAGAGAGGGAGAAAAGGAAATGAAAAGGAAAAGGAAATATGACAGAGAATTTTCCAAAACCAGTGAAAACCACAGATCAAGAAGCACTAAAAACAAGATGAATGCACAAAAATCACATCTTGGAACACAGAAAAGCTGCTAACTGAAGAAAAGCCACTAACAAAAGGTGGAAAGAAAAAAAAATCGGAGAAAAAACGCACATGACCTTCAACAGTTAAGCATCAATAATACTGGCAGCTGACTTCTTAAAAGAAATGTAGAGGTCACAGAAGTCAGAAAACAATAGTGAGGCATCTTTAAAATGCTAAAAGAAAATAATTGCCAACCACAAGTATCATTCAAAATTGAAAGCGAAATACACACTAAGGCAAAAAAACAAAAAGCGAGAGGAGACATACTAAAGGAATTCCAAAGGTAGTTCTTCAGGCAGAAGAGAAATAATCCAAAATGAATACTTGGAGAAAAAAAAAGTCACAAATAAATTTAAAAGGAGGTATCACTATATGGCCAATCTCTCTCATAAACACAAGTACCAAAAATCTTAGATAAAATACTAGCAAACCAAATCTAGCAATATATAAAAAGGGGATATGTCAAAATCCAGTTAGATTTATGTTGGGACTATAAAATTGGTTGAATATTTGAAATGCAATCAATAAAATTTACTGCAATAGTAGAATAAATGGAAAGAGCTCATGCTCATTTCAACAGAGGCAGGAAAGGTATTTGATAAAATTTAATATTGATTCATGATAAAAGTTGTTAGCAAATTAGAAATAAAAGCATACTTTTAAAAAAGATTTTATGTTTTTTATTTATTTAACAGAGAGAGAGAGATCACAAATAGGCAGAGAGGCAGACATAGAAAGAGGGAGAAGCAGGGGGACAGGATCCCAGGACCCTGAGATCATGACCTGAGCCCTGAGATCATGCCTGAGCCGAAAGCAGAGGCTTAACCCTCTGAGCCACCCAGGAGCCCCGCATACTTTCTTTTTTTAAAGGTTTGATTTATTTATTTCACAGAGAAAGAGGTCACAAGTAGGCAGAGAGGCAGGCAGAGAGAGAGGAGGAAGCAGGCTCCCTGCTGGGAAGAGAGCCCCATGCGGACCTCGACCCCAGGACCCTGAGATCATAACCTGAGCTGAAGGCAGAGGCTTTAACCCACTGAGCCACCCAGGTGCCCAAAAGCATACTTTTTTAATCTAATAAAGGATTTCTATTAAGAATCTACAGCATAATAGAAAAAAATCCCAAAAAATTCTCCTCTAAGATGAGAATGAGACAAGAATGCCTTATCATTACCACTTCCATTGAAAATTGTCTTAGAGGAGCCTGACTGGCTCAGCTCATTGAGCACGTGACTACTGAGCTCAGGGTTGTGCATTAGTGCAGCAGCTTTGGAAAATTGGAAAACAGTGTGGAGATTCCTTAAAAAATTAAAAATAGAGCTACCCTATGACCCTGCAATTGCACTACCCCAAAGATACAGATGTAGTGAAAAGAAGGATCATATGTATCCCAATGTTTGTTGCAGCAATGGCCACAATTGCCAAACTGTGGAAAGAGCCAAGGTGCCCGTCAACAGAAGAATGGATAAAACAGATGTGGTAAATATATACAATGGAATATTATGCCTCCATCAAAAAGGATGAATATCCAACTTTTGTAGCAACCTGAACTGGATTGGAAGAGATTATGCTGAGTGAAATAAGCCAAGTAGAGAAAGTCAAGTATCACATGGGTTTCACTTACTTGTGGTGCATAAGGGGTAATATAGAGGACAGTAGGAGAAGGAAAGGAAATGGGAAGTAGGGTAATTCGGGGAGAGAAACAAAACATGAGAGACTTTGGACACAGAAACAAACTGAGGGACTTGGAGGGAAGGGGGTGGAGGGATGGGAGAGCCTGGTGGTGGGTATTTAGGGCATGTTTTGCATGGAGCACTGGGTGTGGGGCATAAATAATAAATCTTGGAACACTGAAAAAATAAAATAAATTTAAAGTAAAAAAAAAGCTAGACTATTTTTAAAGAAAAAAGAAATTATAAATATCTGAGTAAATATAATAAACTATTTTTCTTAAGTTCTTTAAAATTTATGACTGTTGAAAGCAAAGATTATAACATTATTAAGGGGTTTCAATACATGTAGATGTAATACATTTGACAACCAAACTATAATGGGGGGAGAATAAAGAGACACAATATATGGTTGTAAGATGACTACATTTCCTTTACAGTGGTAATAGTAAGCCTAAATAGGCTGTTTAAGGTAAAGCATATAGACTGTAAATCCTAAAACAAACATTAAAATTAAAAAATAAAGAGATATACTAAAAAGCCAATAGTCAAATTGAAATGGAATACTAAAAATATTCAAGCAATTCAAAAGAAGGCAGGAGAGAAGAGAGGAGCAAAACCAAAACAAAACAAAAACAAAAAACAAAAACAGGATATAACAGAAAAATAATAAAATAGTAGACTTAAATCTAACTCTATCAATAATTTTATTAAATGTAAATGGTCTAAATACACCAATTAAAAGAGTCATATTGGATAAAAATACAAGACCTAAACTATATGCTATTTATAAGAAACATACTTTAAATATAATGATACAGATAGATTAAAAGTAACAGAATGGAAAAGTTATACCAAACAAATACTAATCAAAAGAAACCTGAAGTGAGTGTATTATTATTATTCAAATGGACTTCAGAACAACAAAATTACCAGGTATCAAGAGGACATTATGTAATGATAAAAGAGCCAAATGTGCTGTACCTAACAACATAGCTCCAAGATTTATGATGCAAAATTATGATATAATTTGAATATATTGAAGACATATATCAAAACACCTCAAAAATGTTATAATTTTTGCTTTCAACAGACATATATATTTTTAAAAATTTAGGTAAAATAAACAAATCCACAATCATACTTGGAGACATCAACACTCTATTCTCAGTAACTAACAGAACAAGAAGACAGAAAATCAGCAAGGATGCAGAAGAACTAAACAACACCACCACTGGGCCTCACTGACATTTATCAATGATCCTCTATTGAAAGATTTGCTTTAGACTCCACCCATCAAGAGCAGAATACATTTCAAGTGCACATGTAGCATTTACCAAGATAGACCATATTCTGGGGTCATAAAAAAAAATCTTAACAAATTTAAAAGAACAGAAATCATATCAAATATGTTCTCATGCTATATCAGAAATAAACTGAAAATCAATAACAAAAAGATATCTAGAAAATCCTCAAACATTTGGAAATTAGAGATTGGATTTCTAAATAACCCATGGGCCAAAAATGAAATCACAGGGAAATTAGGAAATATTTTAAATGGAATAAAAATTAAAATCCATCATTTCAAAATTTACAGAATGCAGGCAAAATATGCTTAGAAGGAAGTTTATAGAATTAAATACATATTAGAAAATAAGGCCTCACTAAAAACCCAAGCTTACAATTAAGAAACTAGTAAAAATTTATACATAAAACAAGCAAAAGGAAGATAAAAATAAAAGGCAGAAATAATGGAACTGAAAACAGAATAACAACAGAGAAAAACCAATGAAACCAAGAGCTGATTCTTTGAAAAGACTAATAAAATTGATGAAACTATAGCATGACTGACCAACAAAAGAAAAGGCCCAAATTACCATCAGAAATAAAACAGGGGCTATCGCATATCCTTTCACTATAATAAACCTCATACATTCATACAAATATATGCTGAACCCCATGAGTTCTGGTAAATCTCTGAATGTGGGGTAGCACTGGGGCCCCCTGAAAGGGAATACTACTCAGCAATAAGAATAAATGAACTGGGGCGCCTGGGTGGCTCAGTTGGTTAAGCAACTGCCTTCGGCTCAGGTCCTGATCCCAGAGACCCGGGATCGAGTCCCACATCAGGCTGCCTGCTCGGCGGGAAGCCAGCTTCTCCCTCTCTCACTCCCCCTGCTTGTGTTCCCTCTCTGGCTGTGTTTCTCTCTGTCAAATAAATAAAATCTTTAAAAAAAAAAAAAAGAATAAATGAACTGCTGGTGCCTGGGTGGCTCAGTTTTTAAGCGTCTGCCTTCGGCTCAGGTCATGATCCCAGAGACCCGGGATCGAGTCCCACATCAGGCTCCCTGCTCAGTGGGAAGCCTGCTTCTCCCTCTCTTACTCCCCCTGCTTGTGTTCCCTCTCTGGCTGTGTTTCTCTCTATCAAATAAATAAAATCTTTAAAAAAAAAAAGATTAAAAAAAATTATGGGATGGCTTCCTACAACACCAATAAGTCACCTGATCCCGCTCCCACCTACTTCTCTATCCTCAATTCACAGCCTTGCCCCCTCTTCTTCACCATGCTCCGCACTGGTCTTTCTTTCCCTCACACATACCAGCATGGTGCTATGTTCTTGTTGTAGGTCTCTGCTTGCTCTACCCTTTGTCTGCTGTTCCTTCCCCATCGTCCTTTTCTGTGGCTGCCTATTGCTCATCTCTTACCTGGGTTCCCATTTAAATATCACCTCCTCAGAAATGCCTTCCCTGACTGGCTATCTCATTTCCTCCCACCCCACTTCCCAGTCACTCTCCACACCTGGCGTTAGTCAACATTTTCTATACAGGTCCAGATAGTAAATATTCTCGTTTTTGTAGGCCAGATGGTCTCAACATTTCTGTCTTAGCAGGAAAGCAGTTTGGGATAATATGTAAGTGAGTGGGTGTGGCCGTCCCATTAAAACCTTACGTATGGATCTTGACATTTAAATTTTATATCATTGCATATGTCATATAATATTCTTTTGATCTCCCCCCCCCCAAGCATTTCAAAAGGTAAAAACTCTTATTTAGCTCACTCATAAAAAAGCAGGCAGTGGGGCCAGATTTGGTGAAAGGCCCTAGTTTGCCAATTTCTGCTTTAACCCATGACCCTGATTTACTTTCTTCCTAGACCTTAACACTACCTAAAATGACTTCATTCCTTCATGTGTGTATATTGTCTATTTTCTCCTGCCCCTAACATTTCAGCTCCAAGAAGGAGGGGCCTCATCTCTTTTATTCTCCATTGTGAGCCTACTGCCCATCACCATGTCTGACACAGGGAGGCCAGAAGAGATGAAGGCCCAAGCCCACCTGGGTGTGACCACAGCCTTGGCTTGGATCTTGATGCTCTTCTTCCGAATGGGGCTTACAGAAACAGACCCACGCTCTTCCCTTGGAGACTCTCCAATTGAGGTTTCAAGTCGGGCTGAATGAGATCGTAATAAAATGGCTTCTCCAGAGTATAAGCTTGGCTTGGTGCTCCTCTCGAGATAGGGACTGGATTTTACCTTGGCTCGACTGATTTCTGCCTCTTCTTTAACCGGGTATTCTATGGTGAACAGGCCTGTTAAGAGAAGACACAGCGTCCCTCTCCCTCATGGCCCAGCCTTCCCTGCCCTGCTGTGGAGCTCTGCATATCAGTAGCCCTTCCTTAAGCTCATCTTCCACATCACTCCTCCACCCTTGCATGTTCTCCGGCCAGGCTGCCTCCCTTCTACTGTCCAGCACAGAGTTCCAACCCCCCAGTACAGTTAGTAGATCGATAAATGATGGCTGAATTTAAGAACAAATCAATCTCATTTCTTTCATTCGTCCCAGCTAAGATCCCTCTTCTGCCAAGAAGCCTGTGTTTCATTCAGCTCTGCGTCCTCCACTGCACTCATAGAGATTAGGTACACAATGCATCCGTACTATTCTCTTCCCTGAGAATGCCGTTTACTACATCTCTGGATTTAAGTAATTTCCATCTACTTTCTTTGTTGTATTTATTTGTATTCTTGTTTTAGTTTCCCTACTAGATGAAAACTTCTGAGACCCAGGACCTTCATTCCTTCATTCACCTACCAAACAATTCTTGGATGCTGGGAATATACAGATGACCCAAACAGGGTTTCCTGCCTCTGAGAACTCCAAGCCTGGGTATAGGAAGGTTGGGCAGACAAGGAAATATTCACAATGCTTACAGTACATTTTGTATGTGCTGTGGGAACCCAGAGGAATATGAGACTCATTCTGCTGGGGAAATCAGGGAAAGCTTACTGGAGGAGGGACACAGTTGAACTGAGTCTTTAGCGATGAGAGAAACTCCTTGGAGCACAGCTACCCAGTAACCAGCCAGGGGGTGGAAGAGAAGTCACTGTTCCTTTGTCCCCAGGCCCATCAGCAGGAGAGCCTAGATGTAGGAGGGGTCCTGAGGTCTGGCGGGGGGGGGGGGCGCAGGGGAACCCTGTAGCCTAACAGGGACAGCCTGGTGAGCTGGCTGCTTTTTTTCTCTTCAGTTGAGATTGTCTGCAAGGAGAGGAACATGGTCTGCAAATGGATGATTGACAATATGGGAGAGAGAGTTTGAAAGGTGAACCAGATGGGAGGAGTGGGTCAGAGAGAATTACAGAACAATGATGGGCGGTCCAGGAAAATAAAACAACCACAGGAGACACTGGATGGCGCTCAGAAACTGAAGGCGGTGAAGGCCACCATTACTTGCAACACGGCCCTGAGCCCAAGTCTTGTCACCCCATTTACCAATGAGGAAGTCACCCTGCCAGCCCAGCCCCCTGGGTGGTAAAAGGCTGTCCTCAGCGATGCCTTGCAGGTGACTCAAGATTTAGGAAGTTATCAGATAGGCATCCCCCACCTTTCTGCACCTTACCTGCTGCCAGCAAGACAGAATTCATAAACTGTGACACCGTCTTTTGAAACCGCTTCTTGATCTCTGCCAGAGCTCGGTTCATCTTAAATATTTTGTCATCCATGCGGGTCAGCATCTAGGGAAAGGCCAAGAAAGAGAGAGCATTATTGCCTCCTGCCAGCAGCCATGAGCCCAGCCCGCCAACCACCAGGCTTGCTCTGGTTTGGAGGAGGTGCTGTCCCTTCTGCTGGGTCACACCTCTGTATCCCTCTGCTCAGTGAATTCCTGCACATTGGTCCAATTCCTGTGGAATTGAAGCCTCAGGCAGAGAGAATGGGATGGATTTTGGACAGATCTTCTGAAGAATGATGGTCACTTCTATAAAGGATGCCCAATTAACAGCAAAGCGTCAACCATCCTTCTGGTCTTTGGCCCCAGCTGCTGATTCTAGGCTAATTTTATTTATTTATTCGAAATTTATACCCAGCCTGCTTCCAAAAATGATCTGAGGTGGCGCTCAGGGCTAATAAGGCATTTAAATTGAGGTGTTGCCTCACTTTCAAAGTGCTGCTTTGATAGAAATATTTAGTGAAGAGCTTGGCTGCAAGGCCATAAAAGCTGGGGCTGCTGTTCTGCCTGTAACTCTGATACGTGGCTACTTCCAAGGTGATGCGTGTCTGGGGAAGCCATTTAACAAGATTCTCAGTGACAGGAACTTAGTGGTAGGAGTCTAGATCACAGCTACCTCCCACCCTCAGTTTTTCTAGACTGCCATGGATTTTGCTGATGAGCGATAACCAACCCCAACACACAGACCTAGGGAAAAGTTGAATGGACTTTAAAAGTCCCATGTAGGAGAGTGCGGAATCTGGGCAGGCTCTTGTACATATAGGTGGGGACACTGAGGCCCAGAAATGGAAGGGAGGGCTCTATGGCCTCTTCCTAGCTTAGGTCAGCCTGCACAATCATCAGGTTTTCTCAGAGGCCCCTTGCAGCTCTGACAGTCCAAGAATGAACATGAGCCAATTTTCTGGGCCTCCAGATTTCGTGCAAACGTATTCCAAGATGCTTAACCTGGCAGCTAAAGTCAATATTTGCAAATTGTTTTCCCTACAATAAATCTGACAGGTTTTTTTGTTTCTTTGTTTGTTTTATGCTCTTGTTTATGTAGTCTGAAATCTGTTTTTTCAAACAGAAGGGGTTATGACCTTGACACTTCTATGGCAAGTTGTCTTCTGGGTCAGCATCAATGACTAGAACCCAGCAGTGTTTCCAGAAACTGTTTAAATGTACTGGTCTGCTTAGCTGTATGCTAAACGTCCCTGAGACAATTACACTTTTTGAGTTATGCTGTGATGTCCCTTTAAATAACTTTCCAGCTTTCTACCACATGGTCAAAAATACCTCTGTGAGCTTCCCTGATGAAGATGCCTCCTTCTAGATCTGCATGATCAACTAGAAATAAAATGCAAGCTATACATGTGGTTGTAAATGTTCCTGTAGCCACATAAAAAAGTTTCTTTAGGGTGAAGTTAATTCTAGCAACATATTTATCTAACCCCATATATCAAAAAAGTAACATGGAATCAAACTCTTCATGAGAAATTTTACATTTTCTTTTCATATTAAGTTTTTGAAATTCTATGCGTATTTTCTCTTATGGTCGATCTACATGTGGATGTGTCACATTTCAAGTTCCCAGTAACTACCTGTGACTTGTAGTTACCATATTGAACAACATAGCTCTGGAACTTCGAGTTCTCACTTCTAAGATTGCATTCAGGTAAGATAAAGTAAAACTTGAATTATTAAGGGACTTTCCTGGGCCCAGAAGGCATGTTTGGTACATGGACAGAGAGTGACCTCTCTTGGTTGTTCATGGGGGTCTTTAATTGCTTACATCCTGGTTCTTAGCTGTGATCCAGACTCCAGTGATTACCAGACAAGAGGTTAGGAAAATGAAGCATTACTACCATTTTATGGGAAAGAACAATTCTCTAATATCCACTGCCTTTCATAAGAAAAGTAAGCTCACACGTTTTTTTTTAACATGTTCTAAAAACCTTTATAAGAAATATAGACACAGGACCTCATACATCGTGTGTACTTAGTCATATCAGAGCAATTTCTAGAGTAATAGCATGGAACCAAATGGGCAGGGTGGATTCATCAATAAGCATGATCATCATCTTAGCCCAGATGGAGTAAAAACCTGGGGTTCTTTTGCTCTTTGAAGTAATCAGTGCAGCCTGAAGTCACAGGCTCTGAGTTTCCTGGGTGCTTGTATGGGACCCCTTTAACAAACACTCTCTCCTGGTACCCCAGCAGCTCCCATGGTGCCCCTCTCCCTGGCACATTGTACCAATCCAGCTGGATTTCAACAAGTGTTGATGCTTTTGCCCCTTCCAGTAGACAGAAAGTATTTTAGAGACTAGAGGGAGAAGGATTTCTTCCATTTCTACACCTCAGCAACCAGGTTGGCACACTGCAAGTGCTAATCAATGTTTATTAAATTATTTAATGAATTAATAAAGTTGAAATGCTGCTCAAATGAAAGGTGGTGGGAAAACAGGTGCAGTGCTCTCCTCCAAGAGAAACACAGGTGCTCCGTGTGTCTTGTTCATATAGCATAGGTCCCTAACAAATGACTACCTCCATGTCCCCATGTAAAGTGAGAACGTCGGGCTGGCTGCTCCTAATGGGCGCTGTCAGCTCTGTGAGTGCATAAGCCTGCAGCATGCTGGTAGCAAATGTTCCCGCAGCACAGGAGCCTTGCTCAGCCCCAGGTAGGAACATGGGGAGGGCGAACTGTCCTCTGGGTGATCATATAAATGAGCATCCAAATCAGGACACTTTTGAGAGTGGAAGAGGATGCTATTAATAATTCCTCCAGGCTGGCATGTATAAACTGGGACTGGGCCCACAGAAACTGGGAAGTGTGGTCCTTCTGCCGCTTCTCCAAGAAGCCTTCCTCAGTGAACTAATCCCAGCAAAGTACCCTGTTTGCAATGCAAATGGCCTGCTCCATCAATGAACTCTTGTTTATACCAGTCTCAGGGTGTATGTCAAGTGTTCTCAACTAGACCAGAAACACCTCAGGGATTGGAGACTGTGTGCCCTCCATCCTCTCCATCTCTCCCCAGGATGTTGACTCGGGATCAGGCACACAGCAGGAGCCATAAAGACCTAGTGAACAGAAGACTGGGCTTCCAGTCTCCACTGTTTTCTTACCCACCCAACAAAGTACTTTAGTAAGTACTTAATTTGAAGCAGTCCTTTGCTGGAGCCCTGGGGAAACAGACATTAGTAGGAATCATAGGGAATTCTCAATCTGGCAGAGAAAATAGATTTACAAATAAAGGAATGCTAGAATAGAGATGAGTCATGCCTGGGAGGGCCGAGCAGAGGGAGAGGTGGACTCTCCTTGGGATGGGAAAGGGGGTGGCATAGAGGGTCACTGACACACATTGATACTCTTTCCAGTATCATCTCTCCCTCTTCTGTTAAGCACCATGATGCTCCTGCCAGGTGGTATTCCTGGGGTTGATCAAGCTCTTTGGCTTTCAGGATGGACATGGTATTCAAGCCTGGCCTGTGAGAGCAACATGTGCTCCTGGTCATGGGGGCAGCTTCAGGCAGAGGCAGCAATGTTGGATGTTGCCACTTCTACTTGAGCACATAGGAAAGAGAAGCCCTTTTTTCTCCTAGGAAGAACAAAGCTGGTAGAATAATGGGCCCAGAGATGCTCACGACCATTTTGTCACCATAAGGAGAAACTCCCTGAGAATGAAGCCAACAAAGAGGAAAGCAGAGCCAAGAGATGGGAAGATATGATGGAATCATTTGAGGGTCTGGATCCAGCCATGCCTACAGCTGCCTACTGGCAGACTTCAGTTTGCTGAGCCAATACTGTTTCTCTCCATGCTTAGCTAATTTCACAGAGAAGGTGGTGCTAACATCAGACATTGAATGATGAATATGAATCCATTCATTAGTCAGAGACAGAGTTAGGGCCCTGCATGGGGCAGGGAATAGAGGAATAGGAGGAGAACAGGCATTGAGATACGGACTGTCGACCCACACCCTTGGGTCAGGCCTGGGTACATGGTCTACTTTGGCTTACCCGTTTCTCATGTGCTGCTCCATGGGGACAGTTGTTGGCTGATACAGAGAGTGTTACTGTTTCATTTATGGAGGTGAAGGTGACCATGATGGAGTCCTGGCTCAGCACCGTCAGCTTCATTTGCTCATTCACCTGCAGATGAAGAAATAGTACTTAGGGAATCTCTGCTTCTATTACCCACCCTTTCCCATACAGACCACCATAAGCACAAAACTCCTCTTGGCTTGGGGCCAAGAGAGCTGTAGGATCTTTCCAGTTCTTATGTTGGAATTTAGCCCTCACAAAGAAGAAAGGATTCCATTCTTTCTTTGGGGACTGGTGGAATAACTAACTGATGCCTTCTTATCCCTGCCCCTTCCCTTTCCAGCCCAAACTTAGAACCAACTGTGAAAGAGACATAGGAGTCCGGAGGCAAAGCAGCATTTGTTGTAGTAGAGCTGGATGGTGATGCAGCTTGGGTCATAAGCCTACACTATCTATGAGTCAGATATGTGCACCCAGGCACCAGGTCTGACTATGAGCCTTGCTCTAGAGTATGAAGAGCTGCCTTGGGAAGCTGACAACATGGCAGGAGGCACCAGAATGCACTCCTCTGTGAGTGGGTGGACAGATGACAAAGGGGAACCCAGGAGGGGCTGAGCCACACACATGTTCAGTCCCCTTTCCTCAATCACCAAATCTGTCACTACTCTCCCCCTGAGAATCCAAAGAAACTTTTTTTTAAAAAAAATCACTTCCAAAAGGGTGGGCTTTCCTATGTAGCAGTCCCAAATGGTAAGAGGGAGGATGACCTTTCCAGCAACTCACTCCTTACTTAGAATTTTGTGTTGTAGAAGTACGCTCCGGTTCAGCCTCTGTTAGCAAGCCAGCTTCCCTGAAGCTCCAATTCCTCAACAGGAAAGAGCTGATGGGTTAGTATTAGGTTCAAATGAGATAAAGATTATGGAAATGGCTTGTGGCCATAAAGGTCCATAACACACGAGCAGATATTGTCAGGATGTGGCCGTGCAATCCCGTGAGGTCCCTGGATGGTTCATATGTGCAGAGTTATGTGTGCACAGTGGCGCTACCCAAGGGGCTAGGAGTCTACAGCCCCACTTGCTGTGTGGTGAAGCTTTTTTCTATCTTCAATGTCCCTGACCTATGTGTGCCCCACAACTCCTCTGAAGGAAATACTCTTCATTTTACTCCTTCCATTTCCTTCTGCTATTCCACTTATTGGTCCCAAGGTCTACTTTCAGTCTCTGCACCACTGAGTCCCTTCTTCAAACTCTGCAGTCTGTGTGCCAGTGCTGTCTAGCATCTGGAAAACACTTGATCCATGGCCATCTTCTTGTCAAGTCTTTTGACGTCCTCAGACTTGTTGATCACTCCCACTTAAGAAAAAGCCCTACCTTCTCCTGTTCTTCTTCTAGAAAGTGTAATATAGAGCTGTGGTTGAGAGCTCAAGAGTTACGGTTTGACAAGTTTCAAATCCCAGTGTTGCTACTTACCGGTGGAGCAATTTTAGGCAAGTTGGTTGGCTTTTCTAAACCTGGGGGCTGCAACAGAAGTTTTTCTAGGGCACTGAGCAGATGAGGTAAAACATGCAGAGGGCTTAGCATAGTACAACTGTTTTTTATTATGCCTGCTCCCTGGGTGGTTTCTCTTCCTCTCCCCAGTGCCCCAAACATGGGTCTTACAACTTAACTGACTACTCATCTTGGGAATTCATAGCCAACTCATCACTTATATTCATCATCCCTAATGTCTTACCCTCAGAGAAGATTATGTCACAGAAGTCATTGAGCCCAATCAGCACATCTAAAACTACATTGATCTCTCTCTGAGACTTCTTTTTCCACTCAGATACATACTCCATTGTGAATTCATCTATACTACTCTCTCCTCTTATTTATCCCCTACTGCTGATGCTTGAATGCCACTGAATCCTTCTACTGAAATGGCTCTTTAAAAAATGTTGCTGCTACCCTTCATCATATCATGTCTGGCTAGTAACTCCATAACTGGTCTTTGTACTAGCCCATCCACTGATCTTTCTCTGTCTATTAAACTTTCTACACACAGCTGATCTGAGCATGCCAGCCCTCACCTTAGAAACTAACCAGCTGGTTGTACTTCCAATATAGCAGAGTCAGTTCCTATCAGGCTGACTCTCCCACAGAACTTGACACAAATACAATAAAACAACAACCCAAAGGCTCTGAAGAATAAGCAAAAATGACCAAATTTTGAAGAGTCAAAACTTAAAAGAAAGGGCCAGCATGGGATGAATTTCTACTTTTTAGATTTAGCCTGAAGGCAAGTCACAGGCCAAAACACCACTATCTTCCTGGCCTGGAGAATCAAAGGACTGAACCTATGGAAACTACAACAAGGAAAAAATGCCAGAAGGGACAGTGCCAATGAAATAGAGGTACAAATTCTATGAATGAACCATCCACATCCCTGGCTAATCCCTGAACCATGCATGAGCAGGGAACACTCAAGACAGCTTACTGCTAGGGAAACAAAAAAACTGAACTGAGATGTGAGCTCTTGACTACTGCAGGTAAGACAAAGTTTGTGCTGTGAGTCTAACCAAGTTCACTGCCTGCTAACAAAAATGTTAACACTCTTCAGAGAAACATTTCAAAATTCAGACTCCACAATCCACAGATCCTCAGACAAAATACACAAGTCAGCGATCTAAAATCACTCAACCTGTAAATAAAGTGGGCCATTCTCAAGGTGACATCTGACCAATCCTGTACAGTATGTCATGGATGTTGAACTTATCAGAAAAGAACTTTAAAGCAGCTAATTTAACTGTATTCAGTGAAACCATGGAAAATATATCTGTAATAAATGAAAAAATAGACAATCTCAGCACAGAAAATAGAAAATATAAAAAAAGAAGTAAATGAAAATCCTAGACTTGAAAATATATATGTGAAATTTAAAAAACTGACAGGATTAGCATAACAACAGAATGAAGATTTCAGAGTGAAGTCAGTGAACTTGAGATTTAGATCCATGGAAATCATCTAATCTGAGAACAGAAGAAACTGAACAAGAAAGAACAAAATCAGAGTGCCTGTGTGGCACAGTTGATTAAGCATCCATCTCTTGATTTTGACTCAGGTCATGATCTCAGGGTTGTGAGAGTGAGCCCCAAGGGGGTTCCCTGATGAGCATGGAGACTGTTTAAGATTCTCTCAGTGGGCGCTTGGGTGGCTCAGTCAGTTAAGCACTGACTCTTAATTTCCACTCAGGTCATGATCTCAAGGTCATGAGATCAAGCCCTGTGATGGGCTCTATGCTCAGTGGGGAATCTGCTTGAGATTTCTCTCTCTCGCTCTCTCTCTCTCTTTGCCCCCTCACTCATATTCTCTTTCTCTCTCTCTCTCAAATAAATAAATATTTTTTTTAAAAAGAGGCAATGTCAACTTGAATGTCCATACAAAGTATTCTTTTTTAAAAAAGATTTTATTTATTTATTTGACAGAGAGAGAGATCACAGGTAGGCAGAGAGGCAAGCACAGAGAGAGGGGGAAGCAGGCTCCCTGCTGAGCAGAGAGCCCGATGTGGCCCTTGATCCCAGGACCCTGAGATCATGACCTGAGCCAAAAGCAGAGGCTTAACCCACTGAACCACCCAGGTGCCCCACAAAAAGTATTCTTAAAAAAATTATCTCTCTCTCCCTATGTCCTTCCACCTGATCATATTCTCTCTCTCTTTCTCTTGAAAATGCAAGAGAGAGAGAGAGACAGAGAGAGAACAAAAGGAAGGAAGAAAGGAAGGAAGGAATGAAGGAAGGAAGGAAGGAAGGAAGAAAGGAAGGAAGGAAGGAAAAGAAAGAAAGAAAGAACAGAGCCTCAGAGACCTTTGGGACAATATTAAAAGCTTTAAAATTTTTGTAATTGGAAGTCTCAGGGGGAAAGGAGAAAGATTGAGCACGTTTTTCCCTAAAACAATGAATGACAGAATACTTTCCAAATTTGGTGAAAAGACACAAATTTACAAATTCAAGAAGCTCAGGAACCCCCCAACAGGATGAAGACAACCACACCCAGACACATCATAGTCAAACTTAGAAAATCAGATTAAAGAAGAAATCTTGAAAGCAGCTAGAAAATGAACAATGATTTGAATAAGTACAAACTTCTCATTCTAATCCTTGGAGAACATACACAATGGGACAGTATACTTAAACTGCTGGAAGGAAGGAAAAAAACCCAGTCAACCCAGAATACCATACCCAGCAAAGATATCATTTCATAAAGACATTTTTTTTAACATGAAAGCAAACATAATTTGTTGTCAGCATATCTGTACTTCAAGAATGCTAAAGGAACTTCTTTAGACTGAAAGAAGTGATACTGGAGGGAAAGCTAGATTTTCAGACAGGAATGAAAAACACTGGAAATGTTAATATCTGGGTGACAAAAAGTCGACCACTGCAGCCTACAAAACATCAAGCAACTTCCTCAGCCGGACATCCAACACCTCTCCCCTCCACCCCACAGCATATACACCTCTTGCCCCCCTTTATTTCACAAGAAGCACCTGTGAACTTTTAAAGATGCCACACACTAAGTCCCAACTCCAAGCCTTTAATGATGCTATTCCTTCTATCCAGAATGCTTTCCCTCTTCTATTTACATGAATCAGATGCACACATGCTCCTGCTGCCACTCAAGGGTCACTTTGTCTTCCAGGCCACTCCTGACTGCACCAACCCCTGATGTGCATGTCTCTGTATGCAGCTCCAGGGGATAAAGCCATGAACTAAACTATATTGCCAAAATATGTCAGTGATGTCAAAGCAACTTTTCTGCCATTATTTTATTTAGCTCCCTCAAAAGTAGTGTCAGGCAGGGCTTGTGTGGTGACCCACACTGTATTGATTAGACAACCAAGACTCAGAGGAGCCGAGTGATTTTCACAAAACTTCATAGGCAGAGTCTGGCTAGCTGGTACTATATGGTTTCTCAGGCTCTCAACTCATTCTGTCCACTTGGTCACACAGATACATAATGTATGGTGCCTGTCTGCAACCAATTTATAGTCTTCATGGACCATAAACTTTTCATACAGCTACAAAAAACTTAATATTAAAACAGCAACTCAATACACTCCTAGACTGACAATCTCTGACAAGGCCAAGCACCAGAAGTACTTGTGAAAACTACAGAAAGCTAGTGCTTATGACAGACCACCTGAATCAGAATCTCTCCAAGACTGTGCCTGGGGTTCTGTATTTTTTAAGGTTCCATAGGATTCTGATATGCAAACAGAGCATGACTGATTATCATGTGAGTAACCCAGAATACGAGAATGAGAGAAGAAAGAAATGGATGTGGACTACAGCACCATGATGGAGAAGAAGCATGAGCTGGGCTGTGAAGGAGGGGAAATTTGGATTGGCAGAGAGAGGAGGGGGGCACATTTCAGGTCAAGGAATAGGAAAGGTGATATATGTTCAAGGGATTGAATGTTTCTGAGCAGAGGTGTGATCTACAGGAATTGGGATATGATGAAAATCCAGTGGCCAATGCAGACGATAAACAAGATGGGCATGAGACAGACGATTACAGGTAGGGTACCTGAGCCCTGCCACACACTACAAGAGTACTTCTTTCCATAACACGGGGCTCTTAATATCAAGCCACCTTGAGTGGATTCTGTGTTCTGTGATCTTTGAAACCCAACCCTATGAATTTGTCCCTCCCTCATTGTGCTTATTCTTTATCTTGTATTCTTATTACTTTCCTGGACTTTGGGGTTCCTGTGGGGTTTTGCTTATCTTTGTACTCCATAGATCAATGATTCTCAATTGAGGGCAACTATTTCCTCTATGGTCATCTGCATCTGACAATGTCTAAGGATATTTTGGTTGTCACAGCTTAGGGAGGGGATATTACTACTTAGGTATCTGGTGGGATGCTGCTAAATATCCTACAATACATAGTTATAGCAAGAATTATCCATCACAAAATGTCATTTCTGCCAAGGATGAGAAACTCTCTGTCTTAAATAAAGTAATAAGCACATTAAGCACATTTAGTTACTTTATTAATAAATTTATCATTACTATTTAATAATAGTAATTCCACACTAATTTATTATTTAATAAGTCTTTGATGAATGGTTGTCTGAACAATCAAATGAATCATTTAAAAAAAGATTTGTCTGTGAGCCACCTTTGACTTGCAAGTGTTTTATTTCATGACATAGTAAAGTTATAAAAGAAACTGGGCAGACCAGCATAGAATTACTAACAATTCTTATTTAAAGGGCATTTAAACCATCAAAATGTAGTAATATTAACAATAAAAATAAGATAGTACAGATTTACTAGGAAAAGTCCGTATAGCAGCCAACAGTTGCCATAGGTTGGTGAAAAGTTTACCCTAGCCGGCTCCCAACCACTGCTCATCAACCGGGGAACCATTGAAAGACACTATAAAGCTCCTGAGGGCAAGGCATTTGTCTTACAAGTAGCATTCTGACTCTTAATGGTGGGCAGCCCAAGGAAGGTTGCTGAAGCCAGCCCACCTGTTCTTCTCATGCCCACCTTATATTCCAGGGAGAGTAGAGTCTCTGTCTTAGAAGTCCAGCTCCATTTGTGGACTACATAGCCCTTGTGATCATTGGCAGTCCCACCTTCCTCATCCAAGACCAAGACATATGGGCAACTAGGAGAAATACAGAGGTGAGAAGTTGATGTCAAGCCCCTTAAGGAAGCCCTCATCACTACAGACTATAGGCAAGCAGGGCTCCAAGACTCTCTCCTAGACTAGAGGAACCATGAAGGCCAGGGGGCAGCCTCACTTTCTCTGCCTAATATGGTCTGATGTCTCTTCATCTGTTGGTGCTACAGGAATGGCAGTCAGAAAGGGCAGGCTTGAGAGAGATAACAGAGGCTCAGGCCAAACCCAAACAGTAATAAATGGGATGTGTGCCCAAAAGCCTGGGTGTATAAGATCTCAGAACCAAAATGGAAGTGGGAACATCTATAATACAAGAATAAGTCACTCCTTCTGAAGAGTTCCTTATGAAATCAACTTTTGGCAGACAAGAATATGTGCCTCTCTTAAAAACCCCCATGGAAGTGGTACCCATGGCCTCTCCTTCACTTTCTTCTGGTATAAAACACTTTCCCACTAAGAAATTCTTCCATGAATCCAGCCAACAATCCAGACCTTAGTGCTCTGGGAGTACAAGTGGAGCAGGACTTGGGGAGTTGCCCTTCTCTTTTGTTAGGACACGGATTTAGCAAGCAAAGGTCAGCCCTCAAAATATCTATGTCCCTGCAGGTCTCACTTTAGCCCTACATCACTGCCTTCCCAGACCCCTGGACACTGATGGCCCCTTCTTTTCCCATGGACCACCACCTTAGTCCCTCCCTCTGTTACCACCAGAAACACTTCCACAGGGTCAAGATTCTTCCAAACCACTCACCGGGCCTTCATGTTGTAGTGAACACAGCCCTGTCCTTCAGCATTGAACAGAGCCAGAAAGAAGCTAGGTGTGTCATTAAAGAGGCAGGTGATGGTTCTCCCTTTGCAGCACGTGGGGATCTGACACATGGCGATGTTTCCAGAGGGATAGCTGGCAGAAATGGTCAAGGAGAACAGAAAACTCTCCAGGTTCTGCTTTCAGGTGCTCCATGGAAAGTAAGTCTCATGTCAAAATGAGAGCTATTTGGTGCATCATTCCCAATCTTCAAAGACTCTCTCTGCACTTTGCATAAGTAACAGCTAAATAATTATGGAACACAACCATGCCCCGAGTGCCTTCCCATATCTTCTTTCCATTCCTCACAACCACCCTGTGGTAGGTAGTATTATGTCCATCTCACAGATGAGTAGGGTTTCCTGGGATGTGGGACTCTCAGTGTTAAAGCCAAGAAAGTCTCAGGCAAACCAGGGCAAGTTGGATCTGTAGGATGACAAATCCAAGGTGCAGAGAAATGGTCATCCCACATGACACAACAAGGAAGTGGCAGAACCAGCAGCTGAAATATGAAGTATATTTCTAATGCTGTCCAACTGCCTCCCCTTATGATCAGTCTAGGAGAGCAGGCAACATCTCCCTGCTCATTTCCTACTTAGGTGACCCCACGAAGGGCTGGTCTCAGCATAAATGAAAATGGTGTGGGCAGCTACTGCAGGAATTTCAGTACTACCCAGACAGAAGAATTTCAGTGGTTGGCCCTGGGGCTCAGCTGCTTTCAAATGCTTTCCCAAAAATGAGGAAAAGGAAATAAGCAGATAGGAATCATAAATAGTAACAAATGGAAATTTTAGAACTGAATAGTACAATAACTGGAATAAAAAAAATCACTAGATGGGTTTAGCAGCCGATTGGAGCAGAAGAGTCAGTGAACTTGAAGATGGATCAATAGAGTTATCCAGCCTGAGGAGCACAGAGAAAAAATAATGAAGAAAAGTTAGTGGGGCCTAAGAGACATATGGCAGACCATCAAGCATACAAACATATCCATAACAGGAGTCCCAGAAGGAGAGGAGAGAGAGAAGAGGGGAAAAAAGAATATTTGAAGAAATAATGACTAAAAGTGCCACAAAATTGATAAAAGACATGACTGTACATACTCAAGAAGCTAACAAACTCCAAGGAGAATAAATGCAAAGAGAGCCATGCTAAGACACATTATTATCAAACTGCCAAAAGACAAAGACAAAGAGAGAATCTTGAAAGCAGCAAGAGAAGAGATTCATTGTGTACATGGGATCCTTAATAAGGGTACGGACAATTTCTTATCAGAAACCATGGAGGCCAGAAGGCACTGGGATGAAATATTTAAAAAGCCAAAAAAGAAAAAAAAAGCTGTCAACCAAGAATTCTATATTGAGCAAAACTACCCTACAAAACTGAAGAAGGAATTAAGACTTCCTAGCTAAACCAAAGTTGAGGGGGTTCACCACAAATAGACCTACCCTACAAGAAATGCTAGGAGTTCTTTAGGCTGACATGGAAGTACACTAGATAGTAACTCAAAGCAAGGCAAGGAAAAAAGAATACCAGTAAAAGTAACTATATAAGTAAATATAGAACCAGTATTATTGTAATTTTGGTTTATAATTTCTCTTTTTTCCCCACCTAAGTTGAAAGACAAAGACACAGAACACTAATTGTAAATCTGTTAATGGCACACATTGCATATATAAAGATGTAATTTCTGATAACAACAACCTAAAGGAGAAAGGGTGAGCTGTTTAGCAGCAGAGTTTTGTGTACTATTAAGCCTAAACTGGTATTAGTTCAAACTAGTTTGCTGTCAACTGTAATACTCAAATGTATTAGTTTCTTGGGATTTCCATAATATCCAGGCCACAAACTTGATAACCTGAACAACAGAAATTTATTCTCTCACAGTTCTGGATGTTAGAAATCCAAAATCAAGGTGTTGATGGGACCCAGCTCTTGGGGGCTCTAGAGAAGAATCCTTCTGTACATCTCCCTAGTTTCTTGTGGATGCTAGGAATCTTTGGCATTACTTGGTTTATGGATACAGCATTCTAATCTCTGCCTTCATCATCACATGGCCTTATTCCCTCTTTGTGTGTGTCTATTTTCTTCATTGGATTGGCTCCTCCCTAAGCCAATATGACTTAATCTTAATTAATTATATCTGCAAATACCTTACTTCCAAATACTATCACATTCTGAAGTTCCAGACAAACATAAGTTTTGAGGAGACACTATTCAACTACTAAAAAAAAATAACTAAAAATATGGAGTAAAGAAAATTAGAGGGGATAAAAATGGCATACTACAAAAAAAAAATCAGTTCAACACGAAAGAAGGTGATAATATAGGAATGCAAGAAGAAAAAAAGACAGATCATCTAAACAGAAAATCAGCAAAGAATCAAGAACCTTGAATGACACATTGGACCAGCTGGATCTTATAGATATATTCAGAACATTTCATCCTAAAACAGCAGAATACTCATTCTTCTCGAGTGCACATGGAACTTTCTCCAGAATAGACCACATACTAGGTCACAAATCAGGGCTCAACCGATACCAGAAGA
>PITA01023480.1:0-19704 GCA_004023965.1 Spilogale gracilis
GGGCCGGCGGGGCGGGGGCGGGCAGCTGCGCGCGCTGAACCCCAGGGCCGGCGGGGCGGGGGCGGGCAGCTGTGCTCACCGGGGCGGGGCCCGCCAGGGCGGAGGGATTCCGGGCAGCAGGAAAAGAAAGAAAATAAAAGATTTTAAAAAGTCTCCTTGCCTTGCCCCGGGCTCCGCTGTGTTTAGCTTCTTTCTAGCCCCAATTCAGGCCGTAATCTGCTGTTATTCCTCACTCCTACAACATAATCTTCTAAATGAAAAATAAAAAGAGAAATAATCCTTCAAAATGGGCAAAGGATTTGAACAGATGTGTCCCCAAAGAACATGGGTGAAAAGAAGCTGAATGTCATTAGCCAACAGGAAAATGCAAATCAAAGCCACAGTGAGCTACCAGTGCACACCCACCAGAATGGCTGTGATCAAAGAGATGGATTATATAAGTGTCGGTAATGATCTGGAGCAATTGGGACCCTCATATGTTGGTGGTGGGATTATAACGTGGTATAGCTTCTTTGGAAAATAGTTTGGCTGTTTCTCAAAAGGGATTCCATTCCTAGACATTTATCTAAGGGAATTGAAAATATGTTTACACAAACGTTTGTATATGAGTGTTCATAGGAGCATAATTCATAATAGCCAAGAGTGGAAAAACCCCAAATGTCCATCAACTAATGAATAAATCAACAAAATGTAATCTATCTATACAATGGAATATTTTTCAGCAATAAAAAGGAATGAAGTTTTGATACATGCTACAGCTTAGATGAACCTTGATAATGTTATACGAAGTGAAAGAAGCCAATCACAGAAAGACAACATAGCATTCGGTGTCATAGATATGAAATGTCTAGAGTGGAGAAATCAATAGAGAGAGAAATTAAATTAGTGTTTACTGGGTACTATGGAGGAGAAAAAAATGGGGGATGAAAGCTAATGGGCGTCGGGTTTCCTTTTGGGGTCATTAGATAGTGGTAGGTAATTCATAAAATTAGACAGTGGTGATAGTTACACATCTCTGTGAATTGGAATGTTAAAAAAAGATTCTTACAAAACAGATGAACATAGGGGAAGGGTAGAAAAAATAAAGTAAGACAAAATCAAAGAGGGAGACAAACCATAAGAGACTATTATAGGGAAAAAACTGAGGCTTGCTAGAGGAGAGGCGGGAGGGGATAGGGTAGCTGGTTGATGGGCATTAAGGAGGGCATGTGATAGGGCACCTGGGTGGCTCAGTTGGTGAAGTGACTGCCTTCAGCTCAGGTCATGATCCCGGAGACCCGGGATCCGGCCCCACATTGGGCTCCCTGCTCGTGAGAAGCCTGCTTCTCCCTCTCTCACTCTCCCTGCTTGTGTTCCCTCTCTAGCTGTGTTTCTCTCTGTCAAATAAATAATTAAAATCTTTTTTTTTTTAAAGGAGGGCATGTGATATAATGAGCACTGGGTGTTATATGCAACTGATGAATCACTAGTAATAGGCTATATGTTGATTGAAATATAAAGTTAAAAAAGATTCTTCCATGTTTTTACGTAAGTCACTAGTTAATTTGTATTGCCGAGTAATAATTCCATAATAATAATAATTATATAGATCATCACCAGTGGTTTTTCCATTCACCTGTTGGAAGACATTTGGGTTGAGACCAGTTTTATGACAATTATTAATAAGCTGCTCTCCACAGTCATGTGCAGCTTTTTGAGTGAACACGAGTTTTTAATTCACTCAGGCAGATAACTAGGAATGGGATTACTAGGTGTCATGGTAAGTATATGTTTATAAGAAACTCGCCTGTTTTTCAAGGGAGTGTAATATTTTGCTTTCCCACAGGCAATGCATGAGAATCCTAGCGGTTTCTCACCCTCCCCAGCACTTGCTACTAGTCGGGAGGTTTTTGTGTGGTTTGGTTTGGTTTTCATTTTAGTCACTCCAGTAAATGTATAGAAGTATCTCACGCCGTCACGTTTGCATTTTTCCAGTGACTAATCATGTAGGGTGTAATTTAAGTCTTTTTTCCATCCTTTTATATTCTTTACTGAAATGTCTGTTTGGCTCTTTGCTCAATTTTTAATTGGATTGCTTATTTTGTTATTGTGTTTTAAGAGTTCTTTTTGTAATCTGGATCCAACTCCTTTTTCAAATACATAACCTGAAAATATTTTTTCCCCATCAGTGGCTTGTCTCTTTAGTCCCTTACCAGGGACTTTCAGAGTGCAAATGATTTTAATTTGAATAAAATTAAATTTATAGTCTTTGCTTTATGGATTGTCTTTCTAGTTTAGTATCTAAAAATGTTTTGCTAAACTTAAGGGTCACACAGATTTTTCTCCTGTATTTTCTGCTAGACTTTTTTATGGTTTTGCTTTTCATATATTAAGGTTTATGATTTATTTGAGTAATTTTGCATAAAATATGAAAGATGTGTCAAGGTGTACATTTTTTACATAGGGGTATCCACTGGATCCAGCACAATTATTTGAAAAGACTGTCCTTTCTCCATTGAACTGCCCTTGCACCTTTGCTATAAGTCAGCTGACTATAGTTTTTAGTCTATTTCTGGACTCTATTCTGTTTTGTTTTTCTGTGAGTCTACTCATTCACCAATACTATATTGTTTTGATAACTATAGCTAGTATGTCTTAAAATCAGGTGGGTCTAAGACTTGCAAATTTGTTCTTCTTACCTGTTCAAGTTCCTTTACCCTTACATGTAAATCTTAGAATTAGGTTGTTGATATGCATAAAAATTGTCAGGAATTTTTGAAAGATTGTGTTGAATGTATAAATCAATTTGAAGAGAACTCACATCTTAACCAGAGGGAATTTTCTGGTCTCTTACCAGCGTATCTCTTTATTTAGTTGTCCTCTGCATGTATTTTGTTAGTTTCATAATTAAATATTTTTTGTTATCCTAAATAATATTGTTGGGTTTACATATACTATGTGCACAATATATTATTACTATTTCTATTTTGTATAGTCATCCTGAAAGACAATCAAAATAGGAAACAAAACAAAATTTATTTTCCTTTATTCTGTTTCTAATGTTCATTTCTTTGTATGGATCTAAGATTCTGACTCATAGCTTGAAGAACTTCCTTTAATATTTCTTATTGAGTAGGTATGCTAACCATGAATTTCCTAAATTTTTGTTTTGAAAAAGTCTTTATCCTTTATTTTGAATGATAATTTAAATGATAATATAAACTTATCATTCTGAGTCAACAGATTCTGTTTTTTCCTTCAGCTATTTAAAAGTATCCTTTCATCCTTTCATTACTTTCTTGATTGCATGGTTTCTTTTTCTTTTTTTTTTTTTTTTTTTATATTTTATTTATTTGACAGAGAGAAACCATCCAGAGAGGGAACACAAGCAGGGGGAGTAAGAGAGGGAGAAGCAGGCTTCCCGCCGAGCCGGGAGCCTGATGTGGGGCTCAATCCTGGGTCTCCGGGATCGTATCCTGAGCCGAAGGCAGTCGCTTAATCAACTGAGCCACCCAGGCGCCCCGACTGCATGGTTTCTAACAAAAAATCTTCTATAGTTCTTCTCCCTGTGCTTCTGTAAATAATATGTATTTTTGGTTGGGCTGCCTTTAAGATTATTTCTTTTTCTTCATTTTTGTCAGTTTATAATGTGATATGTCCAGGTGTGTGTGTGTGTGTGTGTGTGTGTGTGTGTGTGTGTGTGTGTGTGTGTTGTTATTGTTTTCAGTTTGTATTTATCCTGTTTAGCATTTTCTGCGTTTCTTGGATCTGTGGTTTGGTGTCTGTCTTTAATTTTGGGGACAAAAATGTAGCCACTATGTTATTCTTTGAGATTTCTATTGCATATTTTAGACCATTTGATATTGTCCTATAGCTCTTGGAAAATCCGTGATTTTGGTTTTTGGTTTTTAACCACTATTTTTTTCTCATGTGTTAGTATGGTGAATTTCTACTCTCTCATCTTCTAGTTTGCAGATTCCTTGGCTGTGTCAAGTTCATCAAAGCCATTCTTTATCTCTCTTGCTATCTTTTTCTATTCTAACATTTATTTAATTCTTAATCAGAGCTTCCACCTTTCTTTCTTTCTTTCTTTCTTTCTTTCTTTCTTTCTTTCTTTTTTTAAGATTTTATTGATTTGTCAGAGGGAGAAAGCACAAGCAGGAGGAGCAGCAGACAGAGGCAGAATCAGGCTCCCCACTGAGCAGGGAACCTGAAGCAGGACTCAATCCCAGGACCCTGGGATCATGTCCTGCTCAGCCAAAGGCAGACACTTAACCGACTAAGCCACACAAGTGTCCCAGCTTTCCTCTTTCTATTGACATTTCCCTTCCGGTCTTGTATGTTGCCTACCTTTTCCATTAGAGCCATTACCATATTAATTACAATTATTTTGAATTCTCTATTAATTTCTAGATTGTGTGTCATAGCTGAGTCTAGTGGGTTTTTTTGTTTTTTGTTTTCTCTTAAGTGTATGTTTATCTTAACTTTTTATAAAACAGTTCTGACATTTTTATTGAAAGCCAGACATCTTACTGAAGTAAATAATTTTTATGTCTGGAGATAAGCATGCCTTTCTTCCTACCTGGCTTTTTGTATGGCATTTAAGATATGGTTATCTTAAATCTAGTAAGGAATTGGGCTAGATTTGAGGTTTAATGTGGCTATGGTTACCCTCAATATACTACAACCTTCAAATTGTTCTTTTGATGCCTTGTGTTTATGGTTTGGGCTCATTCGCCAAAGATTATTTTTTCAGTTTTTGTTTCTCCCTGACCTCAGGTCCTCCCTATGTATTGTCACCAGAGAGAATCTGTCTCTTGCAGCTAATCAGTCTGTATTCCACTGTTATTTTTATTCAGTATTTGTTAGCCTGATGGGAGAGGTGAGGAGGGGCATTCCATTTATGTTCCGATTAAGCCTCTCTCTTAGCAGGGCACTGCATCCCTTGTTCTCAGACTGTTGACCTTCACTAGTATTCCTGCCCCTTCTCCAGCTATAATAATGAGCTTATAAAATATTTCTTTCCCTCCCCCATGAGTAAAGCTTTTATTTTTCCAATTCTGTTTCTCTTGGTATATACAGAAATTTACAGTAGGTTATCACAGTGCCTTAAAATGACAGTGTTTGTTGTTCATTTCTCTGACATTAAGTAATTTGTTTTATAGGGAAACCAGGAGAAATGGGTTGATGAGAGTTACAGTAGTAGCTGCAGTGTTCCTCCCCCAGCCAGCACCATAAGATAGACTTTCTTAGGATTCTCCCCAGTCTTCCCTGTGAACACCTCTGTGTTCGTAGACTTCACACTCTCATGCTACCCTACACTGACTCTTTAGCAATTTTTTTTAAATTTAGCTGAATCTTCTTGCTAGTTTAAGTGACAGCTGAAGGCATCTGTCCTAGGTAAGCAAATTCTCAGGTCCTGTTTTTTTGCTGTGGAGAAGTCTATAGATTTTGAATTAGTTGGTTATCCTGCAACCTCAATTTTTTGATGGGCTCATTAGAAGTCATTAATTTTCAGTTTGTCCAGAATTTTCTTTTTGTAAGATCACAAGTGATATTCTTTCCAGTTCTCCACATTCCTGAATTGAAACCAGAAGCATTGGGCTATGTTTTTAAGATAGGGGAGGTGGGTGGGTGGGGGGATAGGGTAATTGGGTGATGGGCATTAAGGAGGACACTTGACATAATGAGCACCGGGTGGTATATGCAACTGACAAATCAGTAAATATTCTCCCACTGAAACTAATAACACATTGTATATTAACTGAAAGAAAGAAAAAGAAATAAATAAAGAAAGAAAGAAAGAAGAGAGAGAGAAAGGAAGAAAAGAAAGAAGACTTGTATATCTATAGTAAAAAAAAGAAAAAGAAAAAAACCATGGTGCCTTTGAGAGTGTTTGCTTTTCAGCTTCCAGTTATCATTGACTTGAGAAACCCAACTTTGAAGGCCAGACATTGGGCAGCTATTGAACAAACAGTTGATGCCTCTCTAGTGAACCTTGAAATTCCATTAACCTTGGAGAAGCTCTCTGAGTTGCGTGTTTTTGATTTTGGACAAGAAATCCAGGACATTTCTGGACAGGCTTCTGGAGAAGCTGCCTTAGAAACAATTTTTAAAAAGGTAAATCTGAAAAGTATGTTTTGAAGGTCAAGGAATGTAAAGGTTTTCATACTTATCGTGAAAATCACCAACTTTTGATTCATCTAGGTGGATGATTTTTCAACATTTCAGCTCTCACTTTCTCATTATCAGTCATCCTTCTGTTGTTTCCTTACATTTACTATCATTATTATCAGCAGCACTTTTATCAGTATCCTTGTTCCACTTATCTTATAGACCACTTTGATAACAGCAAAGTTTGATATTTGCATGCTTATATAAAAAAACCACATTCCAAGGAAGATATTTTATAACAAAACACATCATCTTTCAAACTACCAGAAAAAATTAATTCTACAAGGCAATGAAGAGACTTCCCTACTTAAGCTACTTACCTTCTTACCCTAAAAAAAAGAAAAAAAAATGCATACCTACAAATCCCATGTGTAAAAAGAAATATTGTCCTTACATTTAAAGCCTAAAGTGGTAAGGGATGGATATTAACATATCACCTGTTATTCATATGTATTAATGTTCATCAATAAAATTTGGCATATCAGTATCCTTTAACCAAGAAGAGGATTTTAAGAAGTTTAAAGGCACTAAAGAGGAAACTGGGATGATTATGGAGTTTTCGCTTATTTTATTCTACATGAATTTATTGAATACCTAAACAGAAATTAATTTAGGTATCTTATGACTTGAATTATTTCTAAGGTGGAGGATTCTTGGAAGACAACTGAATTCGTCATTCTCCCTCACCGTGATACCAAAGATGTGTTCATCCTGGGTGGCACAGATGACATACAGGTAGGGTAACTGGATTATTGAAAACCAATGGTAAAGACTGGTCAGACCTACTCCTTAATCTTCTATGGGAGATTATGATGAAGGAATGAAATATGAGAGTTACTAAAAAAAATCTAATTGGAAAGTCAAAATATGAATATGAATAATTGATAGAAATGCTTGTACATGAAGTATTAACAAAACAATAAAAGTGACATATATGTAAGTATAATCCTGTAGTTAATAGTTGAAAAGTTTAGAAAACCAAGAGATAATTTATATGCTGAAGTGACCACAGAATCCTTCCTAGACCAGCCAAAACATGCTGGACTTTAAAGAATAAATGGTATTTGACAGACATAGATGATAATGAAGGGCATTTCAAACCATTTATTTATTTTTTTTTTTAAAGATTTTATTTATTTGACAGAGAGAAACACAGCCAGAGAGGGAACACAAGCAGGGGGAGTGAGAGAGGGAGAAGCAGGCCTCCTGCCAAGCAGGGAGCCTGATGTGGGACTCGATCCCGCGTCTCCAGGATCATGACCTGAGCCGAAGGCAGTCGCTCAACCAACTGAGCCACCCAGGCATCCCCATTTCAAACCATTTAAATAAGGCAAAGAAACATGAACGAGCATTTCAGGTTTATAGCACACAAAGAAACTAAGTTCACTTGAATTTTTTGAGATTAGGAGTAAATAGCCATGCTCTATGAACATTAAAAGAAAATAAATCTAATCCATGTGTTTGGAATACTCTTAGTGGTTTAAAATGCAAAGACATGTTTGTTTAGCAAAAGGATCTATGTCCTATAACCTAATTTAAAAACAAAGCCCTGGTCCATTTGCGTGTACCCACACTAGAACTAGAGATGAAATAGCTTTGCCAGGTGTAGGTTGGAAGAGCAAGACCAGATGTCACTATGGACAGGAGACAAGAAAGCAAACCCAAGATGAAAGTTAGGTAAGTATGAGGCCAAGTGATGCTAGATGATGGGGCTTCTGCTCTCAAGAAATTTATAATTTAAATAAGGCATTTAAAATCTTTTAGATTAACAGAAATTTTTTAGAATTCACATGTTCTGTAAGGATTGCTGTAGCATAAAGGGGAAGGAGGTAGAGGGAAAACTGTTTATAGTCATTCTAAGCTTGATATGAATGAGTTAAATTTCCCTCCTCCTCAAGATGAGATAAAGTGATTTTTCAGTGGCTAGAGAAGATACCTGATTGTGCAAGTTTTGAGTACCTTAAGAAATAAAGGCTTACTGGGCGCCTGGGTGGCTCAGTTGGTTGAGCGACTGCTTTCGGCTCAGGTCATGATCCTGGAGACCCTGGATCAAGCCCTACATCGGGCTTCCCGTGAGCGGGAAGCCTGCTTCTCCTTCTCTCAGTCCCTCTGCTTGTGTTCCCTCTCTAGCTGTGTTTCTCTCTATCAAATAAAGAAATAAAATCTTTAACAAAAAAAAAAAAAAGAAAAGAAATAAAGGCTTAGATGAGCAAATGGTGTAAAGAAGGTACCAGATATCTTCTTGTAGGGGGGAAAAGAGTAGAAGAGTATTGAACAGAACAAAAAAATAACATGTGCCATTAATAATTACAGAAATAGCCAGGATTTGGCAATCAAAAGTCTCTTGGTGACATTTGAGAGAACGTCAGAGTGGGTTGTGAGCCATCAAAGTGGATGAGGAAGGGAAGTGGATGGGTAGGAAACAGAAGGTGGGACTATGCTATTTATTCAAAAAGTTGGCTTTTAAATGAACTCTTGGGATTAAACATCTGTAATTATCTTTGAGACCACAAACTCATGATACTGCATGTCTTCTTCTTCTTTGTTTAAAGGTCCTTCTTGATGACAGTACCATCAACATTGCAACCATTGCCTCATCACGTTACGTTGGTCCATTGAAAACTCGAGTAGATGACTGGCAGAAACAACTTGCCTTATTTAATCAAACACTGGTGAGTGAAGGCAATTTCAATTCATGCAGTCAGAGAATTGGAGAGCCATGGTACTTCAGAAATCGTTTCCTCAATCATTTAAATATGATGTAGTTTAGAGATAAGATTTAATTGTTAATATTCTATTATATTCAGATTATAAGGAAAATACAAATATACTAAGTTCTTTATATGATTATGGCATCTCTCTTGTAATAATTATTATTTCCATGAAACAAAATACCACAAACTTGGTGGTTTGAAATGGTCTATATTTATTATCCCACAGTTTCTGTGGGTCAGGAGTTCAGGTATGGCTTAACTGAGTCTCCTACACAAGGTCTCACAAAGGTTCAGTCAAGATGTGGGCCAGGACTTGGTTCTCATCAAAGGTTTGTCTCAAGGAGGTTCCAATTCCAAACTCACTCAGGTTGTTGGCAGAAATAATTTCCTTGCAACTCTGGAACTAAGGGCTTCAGTTTCTTGCCAGCTATCAGATGGAGGTTATCCTCCGTTTCTATATGTTGCCCACATTTTTTGCTTATTAATAAATCTATAGTTCTACTGAGACAAAACTGATGGTGTAGTATGAAGTTTACATGTAAACAGAGTTTTCACTGAAACCTAACACATGCCTGAAAAGATTTTATAATGGAGTTCTAGATGCAGGTCTAGATGATGAAGTACTGATGGGTATCATGATCCAAGATAGCATTTTGGGTATTCATTAATTCTTAAGATTAAAAAAAAAAAAAAATATATATATATATATATATATATATATAGATATATATAATTTGTTCTGTGTTTTAAAGTGATCACCCAGTATGGAAGCTAAACCTTCTCCTGAGACCAGGGTTTTTGAAATCATTCAGCTCTTGAAATGATTCAAGAACTTGTGACAACACTGAACTTGTGGTGTCAGTGCCAGCAATGTTTCAGAATTCAAAGTTTAAAAAACAGAGAAGCTCCAAGAATTTTTTACCCTAAGAATATGAGCCCTTGGGGTGCCTGGGTGGCTCAGTTGATTAAGCGACTGCCTTCGGCTCACGTCATGATCCTGGAGACCCAGGACTGAGTCCCACATCGGGCTCCCTGCTAGGCGGGAGGCCTGCTTCTCCCTCTCTCACTCCCCCTGCTTGTGTTCCCTCTCTGGCTGTGTTTCTCTCTGTCAAATAAATAAAATCTTAAAAAAAAAAAAAAAAAGAATATGAGCCCTTGTCTTAAGCTACCCTTTTCCCTCCTGTGCCTCCTTCTTCCCCTCCCTAAGGTTCCTCAGCCAGTTGATATTTATAACTTCATAATTAGAAAAGAAAGGGTCTTCTTGTCAATTACAAGAATTAGCACCTCTAAGAACAATCTGTGTATGCATATACTGCAGTGAAAGACTTTCTGTCCTCACCCAGTTTCCATCCCCAAACAGCAGGCAGCTCTGGTGCCCTATTAACTGGGTTAAAACTGTGCTGGCAACAGCTTTAAGCTCAGGCAGGAAACACCTGGGCTTTTAAGCTTCAGGCATTTCACAGCTTTTAGACAGCCTCTCACAGAGCCACAACAACCTCATACTTACTGGAAAAACACACACTGTTGCTTCAAGTCTCCTTGGCACCTTCCTTGCGGTACACCTTTCCTTTTTATTTATTCTACCTTAGATTATACCACAGTAGAACAAAGAATCCCCTTACACTGATCTTACCTTGTTCTCATCCAATCTCTTTATTACACTGCAGATTTTTAGCTTCACTTAATTATGCTTAGGTTTCTAAATATTCTTTTTTTTAAGGATTTTTATTTATTTGACATAGAGATAGAACAGAAACACAAGCAGGGGGAGTGCGAGAGGGAGACTCAGGCTTCCCGCTGAGCATGGAGCCCAGTGTGGGACTTGATCCAGGAGTCCTGGGACATGACCTGAGCTGAATGCAGACACTTAAACAACTGAGCCACCCAGACACCCCATTTTCTAAATATTCTTTTTTTTTCCTTTTTTCTTAAGATTTTATTTATTTGACAGAGAGAAACACAGCCAGAGAGGGAACACAAGCAGGGGGAGTGAGAGAGGGAGAAGCAGGCTTCCTGCCGAGCAGGGAGCCCAATGTGGGACTCCATCCCGGGTCTCTGGGATCATGACCTGAGCCGAAGGCAGTCGCTTAACCAACTGAGCCCCCCAGGCATCCCCCTAAATATTCTAATATTAAAAGTTATCTGTGCAATAATAAAGGCACTAAGTAGGAAAAAGATCTTTTGTTCCAACTGTTTCAAAGAGATCATTTTCAGGAACCCACCCTCTTTGATGAACCCCTTCTAATCTGACCCCTATCCGGCCTTCTCTACTGATGGCTGAGCCCTATAAAGGGAGGGACTACAGAGCAAAGTAATGTTGTCATTGAGGGCCCTTAAAAAAAAAGTGCTGGATAGTGGGGACTCCCAAAAGAATTGAGTATCTGGAAAGTCAGAGACCTGAGATAAAGCAGGAAGTGGTTGTGACACTAGGCCTCAGGCATAACTCCCATAAATCCAGAGAGAGAAGTGAGAAACTCTCACAGATATTGGGCTGACACATGCAGTGGCAGGAATCACAGAGGACAGTGAGAATTATTAGGCCCCAACACTGCACTTCTGGGATGAAAAATTTGATAATGCCCCTATTTTTCTCCTAGGAAGAGTGGCTAAACTGCCAGAGAAACTGGCTCTACCTAGAAAGTATTTTTAATGCACCAGATATTCAGAGGCAATTGCCTGCTGAGGCTAAGATGTTCCTGCAAGTAGATAAGTCATGGAAAGAAATCATGAGGAAAGTGAACCGGTTGCCTAACGCTCTTCGAGCAGCTACTCAACCAGGTACAAAACAAACTTTTAAAAACAAATTAAAAGACTTTACAACCATCTAAAATGTTTAGCACCTATAAGGTTCTGGCAATATGGAGGCACACTCAATCCTTGTTGATTCTTGTCAGCACTGATGACCAGGAATATTTGTAGCACATCCGACACCCGTGCTGAAAAATGTGAATTGAACACTGTTGTTGTTGTTGTTGTTGTTAATTATTATCATTATTATTATTACCTGTCAGGTTAGTTCATAGTTTTGTCACCCAAGAATCTGATTCTTTCTGCTGCCTTTATAATTTGGGGATTCTGCCACAAAGTGTCATTGAGGGCTGCAAGTCACAATTTGACTACAAGATGTATATTCACGTTCAGTTGACCCATTCTGCTAAAGCTCTCACAGACTTTTAACCATACAAATTTCCACATCTTATTTTTTGTTAATTCATTAAAAACATTTAAAAATATTACCACAAATTATAATTCTAATCTCAAGATTGAAATGTGTTTTAATAAGTTCTATTTCTAGGGATATGGAATCAAAGCATTGCTGTGACACATACATGGTTATTGAACTTTATCAAAGCCTCAGCAAGCTTGCTTGTTGTTCGGTAACATAATGACCTTTTTTGGTGAATAGCTCCAGACAGCTTCCTTGTCAAGTAGAGGCAGCCTGCTGGGCTATGCTCTTTACCCAAAGACTCTTACATAAAAACAAACAGAAAAGAAAAACTATATGGTGTGCTGGAATTGAAAATTTTTAAACTTTGGGGCTCTGAAGGTCACTCACATTCTTTGGCTCCTAGCCACCTTCCAGCTAGCTACTGAATCAGTCCAGCCTCTGCTTCTGTCCTAAAACCACCTTCTTTGCCTCTTACCCTCCCACCTACCTTCTAAAAGGACCCCTGTGATTACACTGGGCCCACTAAATGTTCCAAGATAATCTTCCCATCCCATGATCATTGGTCACTTCTCCCAACTTCCTTTTTCCATATACACTGACATATTCTCAGGTTCTGGGGAATAAGACATGGACATCTCTGAGCCCCCTTTATTCTGCCTAGGCATCATCAAACCTTTTGCTGCAAAAATATTAATGTGTGTGATTGCAGGCAGTTCCACTGGACTTGTTACATAACTTTAGAAGTTAAAAAAGTATATCTGATTCCATAATCTGTCTGGTCCTAGGTATTTCAGATAAAGATGTGTGGACCTATCTATGTCATTTCGGTGATAATAAAGCTATGAAGGAAAATTCAGCAGCATAAAGGGATAGAGAACAGCTGGGCGCTGCCGTGTGTGTGCGTGTGTGTGTGTGTGTGTGTGTGTGTGTGTGTGTGTGTGTGTGTGATGGAGGGCTCTTTTGATAAAGTGAGTGGCTTTCAAGCAGAAAGCAGCAGGAAAGAGGGAGTGAGACACATGGGCAAATCTGAGGGAGGGTATGGAAGGCAGAAAAGAGCAAACGTGAAGACCCAAGGTGAAAATGTACTTAGCGTGCATAACGGTCTATGCTTGGGTTTGGCTTTGGTTCATGCACTCCCAGCCCCCCAAAAGTGCAGTGTACCAGCTAAAAATTGTTTTGGGTTGAATACTTGTTCGTCTGTGGTAAATATTAAAATTAATATTAAATGATGTTATTAAAAGTAATAGTTAATGTTGTTAGCCAACCTCCTGCAATTTATATTTTTTCAACCATTTCTTATCAAATAAAACCAAAGCTTTAAAGAATGTCAATATCATTTTTTACTTCCATTTAAAATGGTATTTTCTATTTATTGTAACACAATTTTACTGCTACCTTTTCCCCCCCAATGAACAGGACTTCTGGAGGCTTTTCAAAATAATAATGCATTACTTGACCAAATTCAAAAGTGTCTAGAGGCATATTTAGAATCAAAAAGAGTTATCTTTCCAAGGTAAGTTTATAAAGAAACCTATGATATTTTTAGTAGTGAAGCCTATCCATTAATGTAAAAGGATATACTTAAAAACAAACCATACCTCAAAACATCAGGGAACCAGAACAAGAAACAAAAAAGATAATGATAATTGGATGATCAGTCCAACTGATGTCTTGATTGGGGAGTGTAAGGCTCAAGGATAAAGGTACAATATTTGATGGAGGATTAAGTGGGTAAGTACCCAAGGTGCTGGAGGGATTCTTGGTCTCAGCATTGTTTCATTGTTGGGTGCACGTGTGTGTGTCTGCCTATGTGTGTGTCCATAGATGTGCATATGAAAAGTCAGAGGTCTCTCTGTTGCCTGCGCATATTTCTTTGGATTAATCAGTAACCTAAGGGTGTCACTGGAGAAGTTGTCCAAGAGACCATTTCACAAACTCCAAATGAAATTTTTTACTCATCTGTTTATTCCAAAAACATACCACATGTTATGCTCAGTGCTAAAGATACCAAGAGGAGGAGGCTAGATTCCTGCCCTAATGGGGCTCATGGTTAACAGATGGATAGTCATGTAAATAAACCATTGTAATATAGATTTTAACACTAGGATAAACCACTTGATGGTAACCAAAGTCCCTAACTTAAGTCATTAGAGCACACTGTACTATAACACAGAGGACATTGTCAAAATGGTTCATCTTCCCTGGTATTTTCCTGTTAGTTAAGGAAATGGCCATTAAAGTATGTCCATGGACAAGCACCATGGTAACCAGGGGTAGGTGCTTATCTGGGTTACTTGGTTGACAGGGTTGTGAGGGACCAGGACAGTGTATGTATATGTTCGAGAAATCCAAGATCCAGAAGATTTGGTTGAGTTTTAACAAAAGAGGTCAGGCTTTAAAGAATACACTCAAATATTACTAAAACATTATTCAAGCAACATGGAGAAAGATGAAAGAGATTGAGGTTTGGAATGTGCTTTTTGTCTGTTTCACTCTCAGATCAGTGGTGCCCAACTTGAGTCTCCCAAAACCAGAGAAAGTCTGTACACTACTTTTGATTCTTAAAAAAACTGGAAACAAATTTACCTGTGATAATTTTAGCTCCCCAAACCATACACTTTCATTTTTTCTTTTGCTTAGAACTGCATGAACCAGTTCTGCTATGTGTGTTATGTCAGGAGACTCTATATGGGGTTGATTTCACCCTGTAGGCTTTCATGAAGATATACATGAGCTGCAGACCAAGTTAGCTCTGGGGGATGCAAGATGAATACAGTACTGTTCCTGCTCTCACGGGATTCATGGTCCAAGCTTTATAGTTGTCTGTTTCATTAGTTGAAAAAGAGACATGGGAGGCACCTGGGTGGCTCGGTCATTAAGCATCTGTCCTTGGCTCAGGTCACGATCCCGGGGTCCTGGGATCAAGGCCCCGCATCAGGCTCCCTGCTCTGCAGGAAGCCTGCTTCTCCCTCTCCCTCTCCGTCTGCTTATGTTCCCTCTCTCGCTGTGTTTCTCTCTGTCTAATTAATTAATTAATTAATTAAAAATCTTTTTAAAAAAGAAAAAGAGGCATGGGCGCAAACAAATTACTACTGGGTGGTAAAGAAGCAGGATTGATAAAATCCAACCAAAAGAATCTTTATTTCTAACTAATAACCGCCTTTGCATTCCCTGCTGGGGCCTGGTTTCTTCCTGCCCCTGGACAAAATCTTGAGCAGACCTTGTAAATTTTCTGGGCATTCTCAAATAATACCATAGACAAACAAAAACCTCTTGTCACCTCAACCCAGTAAATTATCTTTAATAATCAAACTCTGAACTTTTTTCAAAGTGAAGACTTCCCCCTTCTCTGCCCAAGCCTGTTGCAGGTCTAAGGCTTTAGTGAGGATAAGGATATGGGGTAACTAACCTACTCCTCTCCTTATGAGGTTTCTGAGATCTCTAGGTTTGGGGCAAGGAGAAGAGAAGCAAGGTGACAGAGCATCCTGACATGCCTGGCCCCCTCTCTTCCACGTAGGATCTGCCATGGGCTCTTTATCATCCATTCCCTTCAAAACCAAGGGATCTCTCATAGGCAGCCTCCTCCACTCCAGAAGTGAACCGTCTTCTCTGGCCAGGCCCTTATCCAGGTATGCCCCTTCTCCAGTTCTCTTTCTGTGGTGTCTTCATGCCGCCAAATGGGCCTGGTGGGCAAGACCTAAGAAAATGCCATGCAGGATCACACCAGCATGGCCCACATATGGATATTCACAGAACTAAATAAAGCTTCTGTTACCACCTGTCCATCTACCCAACACATTGGGTATTGAAAGTAGGGAGGTATAAGGGACTAAGGCTACGTTCTAGGGAAAATAAATAATATCTCTTCACTCTAGAATAAACCAGTGCCATAGAAAGAGCTAGAATGTTTTACAATTTCTTGAAAAGTATCTGTTTTTTATGTTCCCGGCACTACTTCTAGATATCTGAGAAGCAGCCGCACTAGTCTCCATAACCATTGTAGAGGTACGTGGTCTCCCTGGAAACCTGGGACCAGTAGGTTGAAAGAAATCAGTGACTAGGAAAGAGATATAGCTAAGGGATTTGTCTTTCATGTCTACATAAGACTTTCCTTCACTTTCAAGTTATAGCTTAAGTATTTTCTTTTATCCAGATTTTACTTCTTGTCAAATGATGAACTTCTGGAGATTCTGGCCCAGACACGAAATCCCCAAGCTGTGCAGCCACACTTAAGGAAATGTTTTGACTCCATTTCAAAGCTTGAATTTGCTCTCATGCCTCTTACTGAAGGAAAAATTCCTGGTGTGGAAGGAGAGCCAGAAAAGATTTACACGAATGACATTTTAGCAATGCTCTCACCAGAAGGAGAACGGGTAAGGTGCTTTTTGTTTATGATTCGTTATAAGAAAGCTTTGTTGTCCTTCTAGGGTTGCAGGTAGAAATTTACTTTGTCACTTCAAGCATTCATCAAGGGCTACTGCATCATACTCTGTGGGCTCAGCAGTTTCAAAGATAACAAAGATGAGATTCTTGCCTGCAAAGAGCTCTAATGGAGATAGAGTCAAACAAATGACTGAAGAGTACCACTGTAAGTGCGGTAACAGAGATGTGTGCTTCGTTCTTGGGAACAGAGTGGAGATAACTGGAGCCCAGCCTTTCTCGATTCTCCACAAGAGGCAGACGAGTGAGCTGGTTAAGAGCGCCGGGTCTGCTGCCCGGCCACCTGGATTCAGGTCCCATCCTTTAATTTCATCTATAAAATGAGGAATAGTAATAGTGCCTGATTAATGAGATGCTGAGGATTTTCAAATAGTATTTGAAGTGTGTGTGTGTGTGTCTCTACGGCCATACCACCCTGAACATGCTTGATCTCGTCTGAAATGTATGTGTGTATATATATATAAATATATATAAATACATATAATATATATAAATATGTTATATATGTATATATACATATATGATATATGTGATATGTATATATCATATAAGTCTACGTAAATTACATAGAACTGTACCTAGTAGGTAGATGAAAGTGTTAGTTGTCATTGTTGGCAATGGTATATCCAGGACACTGCATGATGAGTGACATACAGTAAACAGTGAGGGAGCAAATGTGTTAGCAGACTGTGGAGAACCAGAGGAGAACCACAGAGAGAAAACTCTCTCTCCCTCCCCCTCTCTCCATCCCCTCACCTCTCTCTCTCTCTCTCTCTCTCTCTCACACACACACACACACACACACACACACACACACACACAGGCAGCCGAAGAAGATGGAGCAGAGACATGGGAGGGAGAGCATTCCATACAGAGGAAATGTGCGGGAAAATGCCAAGGATTTCAGTGCAGTTAGAGCAGGAGATGTACCCATGAGAGTGGCAGGAACCTACAAACATTTTACTTGTCCTGAATTGACCCTCTTGCAAAAGAATTTGCTCATGACCAGTGCAGAAGAGAAGAGGAGGACCACGGCTAGGATTCAGGGAACACATGAAAGTTAAAAGGAAGGTAGAAGACCCAAGAGACCCAGACAAGCAAGGCAAATCAGGTTACACTGGAGTCCAAGAAATAAATATGTGTGGGACTGAAAAATATCACTTGGACTTGACAACTGAAAGAACATTAGTAATCTTAATGACCTTAACAGGTTTAGAGGAATAGTTGGGGCCAAAAATCAAATGGCAGTAAGTAGGAAAAGATAATGACAGAATTCATATAGTTTCACATATTCCCTTTTTTCAGGGATTTGACTCCAAAGGGAAGCATTAAAAAAAAAAAAAAAAGAACGGAAGTAAAGAGAGATGTAGAGTGGGATATCGGGATATTAATGGAAGGTTCTAGTATTTGTGGTTAAGCTTCAGTGTGTCAGTCAGGGTTCTTTTCTAGAAGTACAGAGGATGTAGAGCTGGCAAGTGCCACACTGAACATATTATCATTGCTCTGACTCTTCTCTAGGTTAGCTTGGGAAAAGGCCTGAAAGCCCGGGGCAACGTGGAGGAATGGCTTGGTAAAGTGGAGGAAGCCATGTTCACGTCTCTGCGCCGCCTGTGCAAAGCTGCCATTGCCGACTATCAGGGGAAACCAAGGACAGACTGGGTGACTGCTGGCCACCCTTCTCAAGTAACACCCTCTTTAAATTTCCATCACTGAGTCCATTTCTGGTGAGAGGCGCCACACACTTAGGGGCAGTGTTTCCATGCAGGTGATCCTGACCATTTCTCAAATCATGTGGTGCCGTGATTTGACTAAATGTCTGGAAAGAGAAGACGGTGATCACGTTGAGGCCCTGGAAGAGTTTGAGAGAGTAAACTTCGAGGTGAGGAGTTCAACAGGGTGCCATTGCATGTAATGCCGTGTGGGATGATCTCAGTAGGGTTTTTGGTGTGGTCAATGCAAGTCACATATTTCAGAAATTGCAATGCTCTGACCTGACTTACCGAGCTTCAGGGCTCTTATGCAAACCATTTATGGTCAGGTTTTCTTAGGAACACTACCCTGATATTTGTATAATATTTATAAGAATACTTACAAAAATAGGAGTAAAAGACCATTTAAAGAGACAAATCTCAGGATTGTAATGGTTTGCAACATTTAAGGAGACTTTGTATTTAGTAGGTCTTGGATATCTCTCTCGAAGATGATCCAATCTGGAAAACCCCCGGATTCCTGCCATTCCTATTCTTAGGCTCAAGATGTGCCTTTCTACTATTCTAGAGAATCCTCAGAGATCCAGCAATAAAACAATAAATAACTGAATCCAAATACCATTCCACAAGAATTTTTAATCTATAGTTTGAGAATGCCATTTCACAGCTATGCCTAATCTTTTTTTTCTTTTTTTTTTATTGTTACTAAAATTTTTTTTCCAGTGTTCCAAGATTCATTCCCCATTTCCCACACCCAGTGCTCCATGCAATACGTGCCCTCAGTACCCACCACCAGGCTCTCCCATCCCGCCACCCTCTCACTCCAAGTCCCTCAGTTTGTTTCTGTGTCCAAAGTCTCTGTTGTTTTGTTTCTCTCCCTGAATTACCCTATTTCCCATTTACTTTCCTTCTGCTACTGTCTTCTACGTTACCCCTTATGCACTGGGAAGTAAGTGAAACCATGTGATACTTGACTTTCTCTAATTGGCTTATTTCACTCAGTATAGTCTCTTCCAATCCAGTCCATGTTGCTACAAAAGTTGGGTATTCATCCTTTCTGATGGAGGCATAGTATTCCATTGTATATATGTACCACATCTTCTTTATCCATTCATCTGTTGATGGGCACCTTGGCTCTTTCCACAGTTTGGCAATTTGTGGCCATTGCTGCGATGAACATTGGGGTGCATATGGCCTTTCTTTTCACTACATCTGTGTCTCTGGGGTAAATGCCCAGTAGTGCAATTGCAGGGTCATAGGGTAGCTCTATCTTTAATTTTTTAAGGAATCTCCACACTGTTTTCCAAAGCGGCTGCACCAGTTTACATTCCCACCAACAGTGTAAGAGGGTTCCCCTTTCTCCGCAGCCTCTCCAACACTTGTTGTTTCCTGTCTTATTAATTTTGGCCATTCTGACTGGTGGAAGGTGGTATCTCAGTGTGGTTTTGATTTGAATTTCCCTGATAGCTACTGACGCTGAACATTTTCTCATGTGTCTGTTAGCTGTTTGTATATCTTT
>PITA01023481.1:0-27794 GCA_004023965.1 Spilogale gracilis
AAAAAAAAAAAAAAGAGTGCTCAAAACAGTAGCTTCCAACAGCTCACAGTTGAAGAAGCTCCGTTGAGTGGTTTGGTGGCCCCCGAGCTATGGATGTGCTTTTATGTCGGTGACATCATAGGGAAGTGTGGCATCATTGGCTGGAATGTTTGAAGACCAGTCTTTACCATCTGTTTCTATGGGGCTTATTATTTGAGTATTCTTGGACCTTGTGTGATCAGACTGGTATTTGAATAAAATAAGATAATGTATCAAAAAAAACAAAAAAAAACACCAAAGATTGGAAAATATGTGAAGCAGCCAGAACTTTTTTTGTAAAGACTTTGTTTTTTGGAGAGAGGGGGGTGGGGGAGGGACAGAGGGCAAGAGAGAATCCCAGGCTGTCTCTGCAGTGAGCGTGGAGCCTGATGTGGGGCTTGATCTTGCCACCCCGAGATCATAACATGAGCCGAATCCAGGAGTCAGATGCCTAACTGTGCCACCCAGGTGTCCCAGCCTGAACTTTCTTATTTCATCCCTGTGGGGAACTGTGTACTCCACCTACTGAAACTCTACATGCGGGGACTAAGTACAGAATGTCATAGCACACTATTCCTGTCGGCCAAGAACCAGGTGCAGCCCTGTTGGCCAACAACAAATGGAACCAGGAGGACGGCTGGGTAGATCCTATTTCTACAAAGGAACACTACAGCACAGTGAGTGGAACGGACTGTGGGTGTGTACAACCCTCTGGGTGAATTTCACGATGTTAACTGAGAGAAGCTAGCAACAAAAGTATGTACTGTATAATTGCATTTTAAATAAGATTGTAAGGGGCACATGGGGGCTTCGGAAGGGTTAGCACTGTTCTGTTGATCTGGGTGAATTTTTCCCCTGACTCCCCCAGCTTTGTTGAGGTATAATTGGTGTATAGTAAACTGCACCTGTTTAAAACGTATGGTTTGATGAGCTCTATGCATTTGTCCATATACGTATACACACCCACAAAGCCGTCACCACAGATGAAGTTAGTTTCTTCTCCCCTCCTCACCAGCTTTCCCCAAGCCCTTTATAATCCATCCTTGCCTCTACCCGAGCCTCCAGGCAACCACTGATCTACCTTCTATCATCACAGGTTAGTTTGCATTTTCTGGAATTGCACATAAATGGAATCATACAGTATATATGCTTTTTCTTTGCCTGGTGTCTCCCATTCAGTATAATTTCGATTCACCCACTTGGTTGTGTGTTTCACGGTTCATGCAACATAGTGTAGTTCTTTCTTAATGCCGTGGGGAAATACCATAATCTGTTTATCCATTCACCTGTTGAGGGACATTTGAATTGTTTACAGTGTTTAGATATTGAAAAGCTAATCGAACATTTATGTACAGGTTTTTGCACGGAAAGACGTTTTCATTTCTCTTGGATCACATGGTAGGTGTAGGTGTTTCACTTTTTAAGAACCATTGTTTTTACACCAGTGTTTGCATTGTGATAATTCATTGAATTGTGTATGTATATTTTGTGCAGTTTTCTCATGTTATACTTTTTTTAAAAGATTTTTTAAATTTGTTTATTTGGGAGAGAGAACACACAAGCAGGGGGACAGGCAGAGGGAGAGGGAGAAGCAGGCTCTCTGCTGACCAAGGGACCCAACATGGGGCTCAATCCAGATCCCTGAAATCATGACCCGAGCTGAAGGCAGACACTTAACCAACTGAGCCACCCAGGCACCCATCATGTTATACTTTTCAGTTAAAATAAATACTAGTTACGGGGCACCTGCTGGCTCGGTCAGTGGAGCATGCGACTCTTGATCTCAGGATTATGGGTTCGAGCCCCATGTTGGGTGTGGAAATTACTTAAAAATAAAATCTTAGGGCGCCTGGGTGGCTCAGTGGGTTAAAGCCTCTGCCTTTGGCTCAGTCATGATCTCAGGGTCCTGGGATCTAGGCCCATGTTGGGCTCTCTGCTCAGCGGGGAGCCTGCTTCCTCCTCTCTCTGCCTGTCTCTCTGTCTACTTGTGATCTCTCTCTCTGTCAAATAAATAAATAAAATATTTTTAAAAATAAATAAATAAAATAAAATCTTAAAACAAAATACAAGTTTTATACAGCATGAAGTTATACCTAAGAAGTCTCATTCTGGCAGTCATGGAGTCCATAGCGTGACGGGTTCCCCTGCTCCACTCACCCTAACACACAATCTGACAGTTGATATGTATTTTCTATTCCAAAAGAATTTCAAATATTTTCAATGAAAAGTTAAGGACAAGTTATGGGGCACCTGGGTGGTTGAGTTGGTTAAGTGTCTGCCTTCAGCTCAGGTCATGATCCTGGGGTCCTGGGATCAGCGCCAACCTTGTCGGGCTCCTTGCTCAGCATGGAGCCTGCATCTTCCTCTCCCTCCGCCCCTGCTTGTGTGCTCTTGCTCTGTCAAATAAATAAGTAAAATCTTAAAAAAAAAAAAAAAAGGCAAAAAAAAAACCCACCCCATAACCCACCAATAAAGGTAGATTTAGCTTTTTTAGAGGAAAAAAAGTAAATGGCAGACATCATGATGCTCCAAAGAATAGTTCCTAAATAACAATAATACTGTTATCATACTATCATACACAGTAAGTGGAACATTGAGGACAATTTTTTTAAAAGATTTTATTTATTTGACAAAAACACAGCTAGAGAGGGAACACAAGCAGGGGGAGTGAGAGAGGGAGAAGCAGGCTTCCCGCCAAGCAGGGAGCCCCATGCGGGGCTCAATCCCAGGGCTCCGGGATCACGAGCTGCGCCAAATGCAGATGCTTAACGACTGAGCCACCCAGGAGCCCCAAGGACAATTTCTTTTCTTTTTTTTTTTCTTTTTTAAGATTTATGTATTTATTTATTTGACCCACAGAGAGAGAGATCACAAGCAGGCAGAGAGAAAGGAGGAAGCAGGCTTCCTGCAGATCAGAGAGCCCAATACGGGCCTCGATCCCAGGACCCTGAGATCATGACCTGAGCCGAAGGCAGAGGCTTTTTTTTTTTTTTTAAAGATTTTATTTATTTAACAGAGAGAAACACAGCCAGAGGGAACACAAGCAGGGAGAGGGAGAGAGGGAGAAGCAGGCTTCCCACCAAGCAGGGAGCCCGATGCGGGGCTCGATCCCGGGTCTCTGGGATCATGACCTGAGCCGAAGGCAATCGCTTACTTAATCAACTGAGCCACCCAGGTGCCCCTGAAGGCAGAGGCTTTAACCCATTGAGCCATCCAGGCGCCCCCAAGGACAATTTCAATAAACTTCTGTTGTTTTGGATAAGTCCCATCTCCTGTTAGATCATTGAAAGTGCACTGGTCAAAAAAATCCTTATGAAGGGCACCTGGTTGAGCGTTGAACTCTTGATTTCCGCTTAGGTCATGATTCAGGGCTATAAAATCAAGCCCCGAGTCTGGCTCCTCACTGAGCATGGCGCCTGCTTGGGATTCTCCCTTGCCCTCTGCCCTCCCCAGACCCCACGTGTGCGCTCACTCTCTCTCTCTCTCTCTCTCTCTCTCTCTCTAAAAAAAAAAAAATCCTTGGGGTGCCTGGGTGGCTCAGTTGGTTGGGCGGCTGCCTTTGGCTCAGGTCATGATCCCGGAGGCCCGGGGTCGAGTCCTGCATCGGGCTCCCTGCTCTGCGGGAGGCCTGCTTCTCCCTCTCTCACTCCCCGTGCTTGTGTTCCCTCTCTGGCTGTGTTTTTGTCAAATAAATAAAATCTTTAAAAATAAAATAATAAAATAAAAATAAAAATAAATTTTAAAAAAATCCTTATCTAAGTCTGATTTTGGGGCGCATGGTTGGCTCAGTCAGTTAAGCGTCTGCCTCCAGCTCAGGTCATGATCCGGAGTTCTGGGATCAAGCCCTGCATTGGACTCCCTACTCAGTGGAGAGGCTGCTTCTTCCCCTCCCCCTGCTCATGCTCACCCTCTTGCTCTCTCTCTCCCTCTCCCCCAAGTAAACAAGTAAATCTTTAAAAAAAAAACAAATCTGATTTTTTTATTCTTTGCAGAAATCCTATTCTATGCCCATTGGCATTGAATTTCAGCGGAGATACGCAACCATTGTTCTAGAACTTGAGCAGCTCAACAAGGACCTCAACAAAGTTTTGCATAAAGTTCAGCAGTACTGCTATGAGGTAGGTGATGTATAGAAATTTCCCGAGGGCCTGTGCCCCCCAAGTCTTTTCTTTGAAGCTAACTACTTTTCCCTTCACACATTAGAAAATTGAAACAAGGCCAGTCTGTATCAGGTCCTTCCGTGGAACCATATTTTACACACATTTTTACTTGTTACTGCATCCATGTCAAAGGGTGCTTTAGACACAGTCACCTTTCAATTCTGCTGATGTTTGTTTCAATTACCAATGGTATAGCTCTTGAAAAACACTTAGAATAATCCAGAAAAATGGTTACTCTTCAATTTTTAATGCCACTTTCCCAAATGCCATATTTTGATTTAGTTCCCCTTAGTCTTTTATGTATGTGTGTATGTGTGTGTGTGTGTGCGCTTTTTCTCACAGAGTTATCATCATGCTGTGTATACAGTTGTGTTTCCTTCTCCTTTAAACTTTACATTAGAACTATGGATTCTTGAACTTCAAATATATACAGCATAGGGTTATTTGTGAATTGCTATCATGTACATAAATTATATATATGAAGGCGGCTCCATGGTTTCACCTCAGTTGGTTTTCTTACAACAAGGTAAGTACTAAATGATGGAGATGATTTTAGAATGCTCCAGCCCTTGCATTTTTAGAGGTTTTGTGTTTCCTGTGAGCCAGCCCCATTTGTGACACGAGGTTCTTCAACAGTTAGCTCTCGATGACACTAGCCTAGTTGAGTCCCAAAGATCTGCCATTAGCCATGTTGTCGGTCCATCCACCTGGAGCTGAGGGAAATGAACTGTGGTTGCCTGGGACTGCGCCCTGGGAATATTCTACTCATTCCTCTAGCCATCCATTATCCTTTATTTCTATTTTCCTGGTAGTTGTCACCGACACAGCAGTTGTCCTAGCAGATAGATGTCTCCTTCCTAACTAGGAATTAACCCACAAGAGATGCAGACCAAACCATCTGAGACAGCACATAACAGAGCTGAGGCCACTCGTCAGTCTTGTTGTGCAATTTCAGTATGTACACTGAAAAAAGGGCCTTTTGTGATATAGGCTCATTTCCCCTTCAAGTAAAACAATTCAGTTTCACAAAGCACTTAGGGAAGTACAATTTTGATTTGCTTTGCTTTTTAAAGATTGATTCGTTGCTTGATTGATTTGAGAGAGAAAGTAGAGGCAGAGGAAGACAGAGAATCTCAAGCAGACTCCTCCATGGGCAGGAAGCCTGATGTGGGGATTAGTCCCAGGAACCTGAGATCATGACCTGAGCCAAAGGCAGACACTTCCCCGACTGAGCCACCCAGGTATCCCTACAATACTGATTTTAAAGTAAAAGTATAAGGGCGCCTGGCTGGCTCAGTTGGTTAAGCAACTGCCTTCAGCTCAGGTCATGATCCCGGAGTCCCGGGATCAAGTCGCACATTGGGCTCCCAGCTCCGCAGGGAGTCTGCTTCTTCCTCTGACTTTCTCCCCTCTCATACTCTCTCTCTCTCTCTCTCAAATAAATAAATAAATAAAATCTTTAAAATAAAAGCATGAACAGCATGTTTAAGCCATTCTATTTCTGGTATATACCAAACAGATATGTAAACTTCTGTTTACCACTAGAATATTCAGAGGCCTAAAAATAGTTGGAATTTTTTTTTAAGATTTTTTAGTTATTTGACAGAGACACAGAGAGGGAGGGAACACAAGCAGGGGGAGTGAGAGAGGGAGAGATAGGCTCCCCACCGAGCAGGGAGCCCGATGTGGAACTCGATCCTGGGACTCTGGGATCATGACCTGAGCCAGAGGCAGACGCTTAACGACTAAGCCACCCAGGCACCCCTAGAATTTTCTCTGAAGTGTTAGAGACAAGGTGATTCATTGCAGCATTCTGGTAATTGCAAAGTATTAGAAAAAACATGAATGCCCATACATAGGAAATTGGCTGAGAAAGTCATGGTGCACCTAAGCCATGAAGGGCCTCGCTGCTGTAAAAATGAACAAGGAAGCTATTTATTGATATGGAGTGGTTTCCTGGAGATAGTAAGTGAACAAGTAGAGATGGAGGTGTATATATATTAAATGCTACCTTTGGAGTAAGCAGAAATACATAAAAATAAAACATAGATGTATCTGCTTAGTTTCTCAAGAATAAACACTGGAAGGAGAAACTAGAACTAATGGGTAGATGGGGCAGGGAATGGGGAGTGGGGGTGTGACATTTCTTTGCGTGTTCCCTCAACAAATACAGATGAACTCTAAAATGGAATCGAAATAGAAATAAATGAACCTAACTCTATGTCAAAGAAATAACATAGACATTGAAGGTGACGAAAATAAGTCTAGATAACCTGAACTCAGCATTTTTACTCTATACCCTTAGTCTGAAGATAAATCAAACTAGTTGGTAAGGTTTTTGGTCCTGGTGGTATGGACTGGCGGTTTGGAAAGTCTGCATTGTAGGGAGGTGCCCTTGAGTAAGTATATCACCCATCGGGGAGGCCTGCCCTCTCACCTCCGAAGAAGACAGTTGCAAAAACAGAGACTACAGCGAACCCTGTGGTGTTGGGTTAGAATAGGGAAAATCAGTCTTTGTGCTTTGTTTTACTTTTACATTGTAGACACAGGTCTGACCTGAATCTAGAGAGCACAGAAGGACACACCTGATGGCCACGAGCGCCCCCAGCACCTGGCTGTGGTTTTCAAATGTGGCTGTCCTATAAAAGGAAGCAGGGTTTCTTGAAAAAGAGACTGATTCCTGGGGCGCCTGGGTGGCTCAGTTGGTAAGCAACTGCCTTCCGCTCAGGTCATGATCCTGGAGACCGGGGATCGAGTCCCATATTGGGCTCCCTGCTCGGCGGGAAGCCTGCTTCTCCCTCTCTTATTCCCCCTGCTTGTGTTCCCTCTCTGGCTGTGTTTCTCTCTGTCAAATAAATAAAATCTTAAAAAAAAAAGGAAAAGAAAAAGAAAAAGAGACTGATTCCCACTGAGCAGATCTGGGACAGCTTGGCACTTCCACACAAGTGATTATACTCAGAATAAACCAGAAACAGATAGTGAATGTGGGTAAAAGGTTTTCAGGAGAGATGCCTGGGTGGCTCCCCTGTCCTGCCTTCAGCTCAGGTCATGATCCCAGAGTCTCAGGATCGAGCCCCACATTGGGCTCGCTGCTTGGCGGGAAGCCTGCTTCTCCCTCTGCCATTTCCTCTGCTTATGTTCCCTTTCTCGCTGTCTCTCTCTCAGTGTCAAATAAGTAAAAGCTTTAAAAAAAAAATGTTTTTAGGAGTTGTTTATTCTAGTCCTTTTTTTTTTTTTTCAAGATTTTATTTATTTATTTGACAGAGAGAAACACAGCCAGAGAGGGAACACAAGCAGGGGGAGTGAGAGAGGGAGAAGCAGGCTTCCCGCCGAGCAGGGGAGCCCGATGTGGGACTCGATCCCGGGTCTCCAGGATCATGACCTGAGCCGAAGGCAGTCGCTGAACCAACTGAGCCACCCAGGCGCCCCTATTCTAGTCCTTTTTAGCAGTTTGAAATTATATCAAAATTAAAAGTTGCCAAAAATATAAAATCCAGAAAAGAAAACCGTTCGAGAAGAAACACTTCTAAGCAAGAGTGGTGCCCATTTTCGTAATAAAGGCTAGTTTCATAAGCATCCCCCTCTGAAAACAGGGCGGGAACCCACAGAAATCGTCTGGCCTGTTGACCTCCATCTCTTGTTCGACTCCTCTGTTTCCAGCTCGCTCCAGACCAGGGCCTGCAGCCTGCGGACCAGCCCACAGATATGAGACGGAGGTGCGAGGAGGAAGCCCAGGAAATCGTCCGGCATGCCAACTCCTCCGCTGGACAGCCCTGTGTTGAGAATGAAAATCTGACGGACTTAATCTCCAGGCTCACCGCTATTTTATTACAAATTAAAGTACGTCTCGGAGAGCACATTCTCTTCGTTTTGACAGCTGCACAAACTACACTCCTTTGTGGCTAACCAATTATAATACATAGATCGTATGTGTGTCTGAGTTTGAACTATAATTCAATTAAATTTCGAAATATTTTTTCCTTTAGTGTCTGGCAGAAGGAGGAGACTTGAATTCCTTTGAGTTCAAATCACTTACAGATTCGTTAAATGACATCAAGAGCACAATAGATGCTTCCAATATCAGGTAATCCGTTAGGGGATGCCTAATCATGTTTCTAAGTTCATGGGGATTTCCAGGACAAGGCTGAAGAATTATGCGTATTTGTGAAGCATTCATATAATTTTTATGCCATAAATAAATTCCCAGAGAGCTTTCCAGTTATATCCCACCTATTGATGGAGTAGACATTTCCCACGGATTTGTTTTGTGCAAAGGAACCCGATGACATCCAAATTTGGGTTTGGGTTGGTATGGACGTTCCCCTAAGTAGTTTCCCTGCAGAGACAGTCTTGCTCTAGCCCTCGTGGGCCTGTGATAACTGCAGCTGAGGGGAAGCTGGTGTGATAGGGCACTTCTTTCCGTCCTCAGGGGCTTCATCTTGGTTGCTTTTTGGACTAAAATTCAGCTCTTTGTTTTTTAACAAGCATTTCCCTAACACCATGAAATAAGGGAGGTAACCGTGTTTCTTCTTCAGTTGCTTTCAGAATAATGTTGAAATCCACGTGGCACACATTCAGAGTGGCCTGAGCCAGATGGGAAACCTGCACGCCTTCGCCGCCAATGACACCAACAGGGACTGAGGAGCAGCCTTCCCTGGGCTGCGGTGTCACAGGACACCGTGGTCCCTTCACCTCGGCTTCCAACCCCAGATGACCCACATGCTGGGAAACAAGGGAACTGTGCCATCTCCTGCGAAGGCACTAGAACACACCGTCGTGCTTCTTGAACCAGCACTGCTGACCAGCACTCTGTTTCTTTTTCTCCTTATTATTCAGCTGCAGTAGCATTGCTTACCTTACATGTTTATCGGAGAGGAGTTTTCAACCCAAACCATCTGAACGTAAGACGCTGGCACGGAAGAGGGTGCAGACCATTTTCACGACGTGCATGAGTTCCACCAACATGCGCAGACAGCTGCTCCTAGGGCGCACACACAGACTTGGGTCTCCTGCCGGGAACTGCGGCCAAGGGGCTGCAGCGTGGGCAGTCAGCTCCTCACCCTGCCAGGAGAGCGCCCTCTGGAGGCGGGAAGTTGCACGTGGGGAAAGCCACTGGAACAGATGTGGGACCTGCAGCCTCGACAACAGCGCGTGATGGACACCTGCAGGGTGATGTGGCTCTAGAGATCATTTTATAATAATAAATATTTTAATTTATCATAATTTATAAAAGAAACCTTTGTTGTTTGTCTGTTGAAAGAAAATGAAGGAGCAGGAAAAACATAAATTACTTGCAAAATGCTACATTTCAGCAAGTGGATTTGGCCTGACTTTTCCCGTCAATTCAGGGCAAAAAGTGCTATTGTTATGAGACTTATTTAAAAAGACTGATACACTATTTTCATATTTTGTTTATTTGCACAACTTTTGAACCAGGTGACTGGTTAAAACCCAACCGTACACAATTTATAAAGTCAAAAGATTTTATATAAGGAAAACAGATAATACCCAGTGCTATGAAATGCAGAAAAAAAGGTTTGTATTTGGTTGTGAGGGTTTTTTGGCTGTTTTTTTTGTTTTTGTTTTTGTTTTGTTTTGCTTTTCTAAAGGAAAAACCCTGCCTAAAATGTTAATCTTGTAAAAAGTGTGTATTTGGGATTTTCTTTGTTTTAATATAGAATATTATAAAGTCAAAATATAATAAAATTGTTTTCAGATTTGGGAGTTTAAGATAGAGCTGTAGACGTGGCTTTGATTCTTTCAGATGTCTCATAAAATGGGACTTTTTATATGTTAATGTATAATAAAACTAAAATGAGATTATTTTCCATTTGAAATTTTTGTATAGTTTAAAAATGCTTCCATATTCTTTGTTGGTGTTGTGCCACTGCAGAACTTTAGTGCAGAGTTTATATTTAGCTAACCTGTTATGTTAATTAAGAAATGCATAAATCCTTTATTCTTAATATTTGTAATTCTAAATAAATTGATCTATGAAAAGTAATATTGTCTACCATTCTCATTTAATTAATACAACTTGATAAGCGTTCCTTCTACTTGAAAAGTCTTAAGGAACTATAATTTCCACTGAATTTTATATATATATATATACATATATATCTATTAAGATTTTATTTATTTGAGAGAGCAAGAGAGCAGGAGTGGGGGGTGGAGATGGGAGGTGGAAGCCCAACATGGGGCTCGATCCCAGGACCCCAGGATCATGACCTGAGCTGAAGGCAGATGCTCAACTGACTAAGCCTCCCAGGCGCCCCTCCACTGAATTATGTTTTTAGGTGAAACAGTACAGATTAATTACCAAGTCATTTTGAATTACGGTATCATCCAATATGACTTTAAGGGAGGGGCTTTTACATCTCTACAAATCACTGTGAAAAAACACCCAGTTCTTGGCCTACTGTAGACCTAGAGGTTGTTTTTAATATGTTCTACCTAGAGGGGCGCCTGGATGGCTCAGTTGGTTAAGCGACTGCTTTCGGCTCAGGTCATGATCCCAGAGACCTGGGATCAAGTCCCACATCTGGCTCCCTGCTCGGCGGGAAGCCTGCTTCTCCCTTTCCCAGTCCCTCTGCTTGTGTTCCCTCTCTAGCTGTGTTTCTCTCTGTGAAATAAATAAAATATTTAAAATATATATATATATTCTACCTAGAATTATGTAAACATTTTTCATTCGTTTTTCCACTTTTTTTAAAGATTTTTTATTTATTTGTCAGAGCAAGAGAGAATGCACAAGTGGGGGAGAGGCAGAGGGGGAACTAGGCTCCCCACTGAGCAAGGAGCCCAATTCGGGACTCGAACCCAGGACTCTGGGATCATGACCTGAGCCCAAGGCAGACTCTTACTAACTAAGCCCCCACGTGTCCCATTTTTCACATTTCTTTTTTTGTTTTGTTTTGTTTCTTAAGACTGACTTGGCAGGGGCACCTGGGGGGCTCAGTCAGTGAAGCACCTGCCTTCGGCTCAGGTCACTATCTCCGGAGTCCAGGAATTGAGCCCCACCTCAGGCTCCCTGCTCCGCAAGGAGTCTGCTTCTCCCTCTGCCCTTAACTCCTGATCGTGCTCTCTCTCTGACAAATAAATAAAATCTTTAAAAAAAAAAAAAAAAAAAAGACTGGTCACATTCAAACAACCTCATTTTAAATATCTAACCGACTACTGCCCATACCTTTCACTGCCCTCCTGTGTTGCTGGCAGAAACTGTGACCAAGAATATATTTGAATTTTACTTCTGTTTAGGGAAGAAGAAATCTATGTCGTTCAAACTAGTCGTTTTGGGTCAGCTGCACAGTCACCCAAACTGTGGTGCCACCGCCTAGCACATTTTGCGAGCTCTAAAGAGAGCCATCAACGCCACATGCTGTGTAGGCTTGATTCTCAATTACTTCTGCTGAATCCCAAAAACCAGATGAACTTGCTCCCATTGAGAATCTACCAAAAGATTTGCCTGTCAAATTCCTCCTCTTGGACCCAGGCACTTTCGGAACCTGTGTCATTACCACTTCTCTCACCCGGCCCCAGCAGCCGTTGTCCACACCAGCCCAGAAGTTATCGGTCACCCCTACCTTCTCTGCAGCATCCACCCTGCCCCCTCGACGGCAGTCTTGGGGGAGCGATAGTCTTAAGCTGCAGAATCAGCCTCCATCTCTCCATCTAAGGTCTTAGGGCTCTTGGAACAAATTCAGAACACTTCCTCAAGGGGCACCTGGGTGGCTCAGTTGGTTGAGCGACTGCCTTCAGCTCAGGTCATGATCCCGGAGACCCAGGATCGAGCCCCACATCGGGCTTCCTGCTCGGCGGGAGGCCTGCTTCTCCCTCTCTCAGTCCCCCTGCTTCTGGTCCCTCTCTGGCTGTGTACCTCTCTGTCAAATAAATAAATAAAATCTTTAAAAAAAAAAAAAAAAGAACACTTCCTCAAGACCCTGAGAGCCACACACAGTCTGACATCCTCTAACAATTTCTCCATCCTGCTGCTTCTGCCACAGGGCCTTTGTACATGCAGTTCCCTCTGCTCACTTTGGTAACTCCTGACCATCCCACATGTCAGTTTCTCAGAGAAGCTTTTCCTTGACCACAACACACTGTCCCAGGCCCTTCTGTACCTCTCTGCACAGCACGCACCACATTTGTCATTTTATATCTCTTTCTTGGTCTGCCAGCTGGCCCCTCTGCTCCTGGCCTGGCTCACCATTTTATTTCCAGGCCCTGATAAAGTGCCTGTTCATGGGCAACAAAGTTTGTGCAGTGAACAAACGAGTCTCAAAAGAGCTCAAAGCCACATCAGTGTCACTAGATCAAGCATATGGTTTTCTGTGATGATTGTTTTGCAAGATGAGACTCTTCCCTTGAATTCAGAAATTCTGCCTTGGGGGGTGGCCTTTCAACTTGATCTCTCGTCCAACTTGACAGGTCCTGACTAAAAAGGCTAGGCCAACACAGGAGGCACTAACATACTGGTGGAGAGATGGGTGGATGGAGTCCTGGGTTTGAGTTGGTTAAGATCTGAACCATAATGCTTCTTGCTCTTTAGAACAACAGCCCCTACGTTATATGGTGTCCTAAGGGTTAAACACACAGTGCCTATCACACGTTTAGCAGTTAGGGTCTCTTGAGAGTTCAAGGAAGGTGCAGACCAATGCTCTCGAAGGGTCCCTGAATTTTTAAAAATTAAAAATGACAAGGTAAATATTTATAGATTTTGTAGGTGTAGGTGTAGGAAAACACAGGTAAGTGCAATAATCCTATTAATAGTGCAATAATAGTGCAATAATCCTAATAATCCTTTTAATAAGCTCTTTTCAATTCACCTCTATATGTGATACTCAGTGGACTGTAAGTTCCGAGTGTCTGATGTTCAGTCTTGTGAGTGGGAACGTCTGCCACATCGCATCTGGCGGGTCACAAGCCCAGATGCAAAGGGAGCGCTGAGTAGGACACAGCCAGATAACCACAGCTCATGTTTACCATGTTGTGGTTGGTGCTAAGGGTTCGGAAGTCAGGTCTGCCATAAAGCCTGAACTGTCTCCCAGCTGCTTCTCGCAATGCCTTCGCTACTCTTAAAAGTTGCAAGTCATTTAATCACGAGGACATTCCACTACCCTCAGAGGGTTTCAGTAACATCGAGAGAAGTCCCAGCCCCAGCCATGGCTCCTGCAGGCCTCCTGCAAAGCGCCGTGTCCAGAAACACCTCCCCTACAGCCATCCTGCAGTCTCCCTTGGCCCTCAGGAGTTTGAAAACCCTCAAAATATCAAGACAGGATCTTAATGAATTGCAGGTTGATTTGGGTCCTAATTTGCACACATTCTAATGTACATGTTGGGAGACAGAAATCAGAAGCCGATACTCCTGAGACTAATTTGAACAAGCTCTCAGGACAACGGCCATCATGATGATCGAAGGACCACATTTGCAGAGACGCTGTCCTTTGCCAGGTGGTGGGTGGAGGGAGGTGCCGTGCGACATGCCATCCAAAGGACCGAATTCATTTCAACAGAATGACAGAGAAGCGTTTGTAGAAAGCATTTAATAACCCACTCAAGTTGCACCAAATACAATGACAAGTGCTAAGGGTCATGTGGGAGTGACTGAAGTAAAAGGGAGGAAATCAGGATTAGAAGAAGGTTCAGATACGGCGGAGGGGGGGGGGGTCAAGCTCGAGTCAGAGACAACGGACAGGAGGGGCTGAGGGACAGGCCCAAGCCGTGCACGGGTGACCTCAAGAAAAGCTGGAGATGTCGGCTGGTTGTCTGGGAAGGTAACCAAAAGGATTTTTCCATCCGGTGGCCACAGGAGGTTACCACAGATTTATTTCTAAAGAGAGTGATGTGTGAAAATCTGCAAAGTTAGGGGCAGGGGGCTCTAGAAATAATCTGCATGCAGAATCACCGGAACTATGAATGAGTGTCAAGATGACAGACCACACTCACAAAAAAGAAGTCGGTCTGGGGTCAGAGTGAGGACTGGGTCCCAGTGAGTTCAAGGTCACAAGTGTTGGAGGAAGGTGGCGGGAGCCGACAGCGGTGGTGGTGATGGGCAAGTGAGCCTGATCGCTGTGTTCTTGGGAAAGGGAGAAGGAGTTCTAACAAAGCAATCTGGAAGGGAAGAAGGGACCGGCCAGAAGGAGCAGGGGTGCCCACTGGAATGGGAGGCGCAGGTTTGGAGACCGCCGCCCCCCCTTCCCCCCAACAAAAGGCTGCGGGACACCTGGGGATGCCCCCCCCACCCCCTGGGAGAAGAGCAGGCAAAAGGCTCACAGGCGACGGGGAGGGAGTGTCACAGGGGAGAGCTGCCAACAAAACCCTCAGCGAGGCTAACTGGCCTGTGATCCGCGCCTGAAAGGACAGCCTCCTGATGCGCGTGTCCTCACCTTCAGTCTCAGCTCCTGACTTCGCCCACACTCCTCAAGAGTCACCAAAGGCAGAGAAGATGTGTTCCTCCCAGGAGTCCAGCTTTGAACCAGTGTCTTCCGTGAGGGGAGAGTAGGCTTCGAAGGGCTGACCTTGGCAGCACGGGTGGGGGGTGCCCTCCCCAACCCTGTTGGGATCCGGCAGGCAGATCACGTCCAGGCCAAGAGGCAGCTGGGGCTTCAGACATTTCGCTTGGGGTCCCTGATCCGCGGGCTGGAGGTAAAGCTCGGGCCTGGCAGAGGGCTGAAAGGGTTTCCCGCTCTGCCGCCTTGACTTGGCCCGACGGTTCTGGAACCACACCTGGAAGAGGGAAGAGAAGAGGCTGTGGGTTGGAGTCCTTAGAGTCCTGGTTCATCCCGCCTTGTTTCCCTGCTGGGAGACTCCAGGTTTTCACCAAACACTTGGGCGGATCTGTGGCCAGGAGTTCAGAGCTCCTGGCTCTTGCCATTCTCAGGTGCAAGATGGGGAACGCGCCTCGTTCTACCTGGGTATCATAGAGGGACACCTGCCGGGAAAAGCAGGGCAGCAGAAACAGAAGCACTTAGCGTTTGAGGATAAAAGTCTTAAAGATGACAGGCGGTAAGAATTTAGAAAGTCCATTTCTGGAAGTATAGTCGCTTGTCAAATCAATGGAGAAGGGGGTTTTGTTCTGTGGACTTCACTTTGGTGAATGCATTTTTCTGTTCCTGTTTCTAAAACCTTTTCCAAAACAAACAGCGAGGGTGTCTTGCTTTGGAAGCCCCGGGGACAATGGCTGGAGCCCACAGACGGATTCCACCAGGTACGTAGGAAAACAAGCCCGCTCCTCTCAGTGTTAAAGCGAGGGCTTCAACTTAAAACACCGCGCGCAAAAGGCAAGCTCTTGTCACCAGCAAGCTCCCGGGTTCGGATCTAAATCCCTTGGCAATCAAGCGCTCCTGGCACTGGATTTTTCAAACCGTGACAAGAAGCCCCACACGCTTCCGGCTTTACGCCGAGATGCTACACCCTCCTCGAAACAAAATTCCAGACCCAGCATCCGCCAAGAAAGGGGCCTTAGGGGCTCTGGGGGCACCCTCCGGAGAATCAGCCCTGCCCTCTCCCAGAGACCAGGGTCCCCCCCAGGAAGCCCCAACCGTGCCTCATCTGTCCCTTCCTGGATCCAGAAGTGTGAAAGGACTCCTTCTCACCGTCCCGCTCGGGATGGCCTTTGTGACCCTCTCAAGGGGCCGGCTGGCGTCCTCGGAGGGGCCGCGATCACACAGGACGCCGACAGAGGGAAGTGGCTGCGTGCGTGCCCCCGTGCCGCTCCCACGATTGTCCCAGCGACGGGTCCCGACGACACCAACCCCCTCCCCCCCCCCGTGGTCAGCCCGGGACTCGGGACTGCCGGGGAGCTGTGTGCCGATCGCGGGGCTCACCTGGATCCTGGACTCGGGGAGTAGGGTGAGCGCGGCGAGGCGCTCGCGCAGGTGGATGTCGGGGTACATGGTCCGGCGGAAGACGAGCTCCAGCAGCTGCAGCTGCTCAGCGCTGAACGACGTGCGCTTGCGGCGCTGCGACGCCGACGGTGCGGGCGCGCCTGCCGAGGCCGCGGGAGGCGCGGAGCCGGCGCCCAGGAAGCCGACGAAGGGGCCGGGACCCGGGGGCAGCGGCGGCGGCGGCGGGGCGGCGGCAGGGCCGGGCGGGGGTGCGGGGAGCGCGGGGAGCGCGGAGGCGGCCCCGAAGCCGAGCTGCTGGGACCGAGCCGCGGCCATCGCTGCTCGAGCTTGTGCGACGCCCGAGGGGCGCGGGCCCCAGGTTATAGGGCGCGGGCCGAGGGAGGGGCGGCGGCGTCCTCAAAGGGCGGGGGGCGCGGAGGCCCGTGTGCCCCCGGGGGGCCGGCCCGCCCCCAGGCCCGCCAGACGCCGTGGGAACTGCCGCTTCCGCCGCCGCGGGCGGGAGGAGGGGAAGCGTGAACTTGGGCCATCCCCCACCCCCCGGCGACCCCCGCTCGCCCGGCCAGCCGGCCGCAATCCACATCCCCGGCGGGCGTCCCTCTCGGCGGCGCGCCAGGCCGGGACAGCGACCCTTGCCCGCGTCCTCGGAGCTATTTACTTACCACCCCCACCCCCCCCGCTACGTGCCAGACCCGGTGCCAGGTTGGTCAAACACCCAGGCCCCTGCCCTCCGCGAGCCTCCGCGAGCCTCCGCCGCACATCCTGAACCCGGAGGGGGTGCGGATTAAGCGGCCGCAGAGGGAGGGAGCGGACTCTCTGGAGTGCGGGTGGGCGGAAGAACGAGGGTCCCCTGGGCCCGGCGGGCCTGAAAGCGTGCCCACGGTCACAGACGCGTGATGGCTGGGGGCTCCGGCTATACTCGCCAGCCGTCTGACCCGGGAAGCCTGCGTGCCCGCCTGCCTCTGCCTCGGGGGCCCCACTCCAAGTTTCCGTTTGGTCCTGACGCGAGCGGTGGCCCTGCTTTGGTCTCTGCCTCCGTCCAAGCCTGTAACATCTGAGAGCGCAGGCACCCAGCTCTCCACGGCTCATGAGGCGCGGTGCTAGACCCTCCGCGCTCCTCGTCTTGGATGCCTCTGGATTCCCTTTATCCGGAGAGAAACGCAGAGGCCCGCGTGGGAACCGCTGCACCCAGGAGAGGAGCCCGAGCCCCCGTGCTTCCTGCTCCCCGAACCTGAGCCCCGATTTCACCAGACCCCTGCAAGGTTGCTCTCTGTCGGGAGGGCCCTTCAGGGCACTGTCCCTGCCTCTCTGTCCATTTTGGAATGTTGTAAGACCACCCCTAGAAGGCCATCCTAGGTGTCAAAGCGGAGAGCCTGCTGGGGGCAAGAGCTCAGTGCTTGATTCTCTCCTGGTGGGTGGCAGTGTCAGGGACTAAGGCTCTTCCGGGCAGCCTGCTTCTGCATCTCCCCACCCCCACGCCTTCTCTCTCTCTCTCTCTCTCCCTCCTGCTCCCTTCCTCTCTCTCTTCCTTGGCTGGGTCATTGGAGTCTTCTGACAGAGGGCATATGGAATGGGAGGTCAGATCCTCTAGTTTTCTATGCTCTGTCATTCCTTTCATTAACCCAAAAACTTTTTTATAAAAGATTTTATTTAATTGAGAGAGAGCACAAGCTGGGAGAGGGGCAGAGGGAGAGAGAGAAGCTGTCTCCCCACTGAGCAGGGAGCCTGACTCAGGGCTCCATCCCAGGACCCCAAGATCATGACCTGAGCAGAAGGCAGACACTAAACCGACTGAGCCACCCAGGTGGCCCCAACCCCAAAACCATTTATGAAGCATGTCTGGGCAGGGCCGTATTACACTTGTGTTCGCATGAAGCAGGTATTCCCATCCCAGAGTTACAGATCAGGACTACAATCCAGAATAGGTCCAAAGGTGTCTGAAGCCACCGTGCCAAGCCAGCCTTCAGACGAGATGGCTGGGCTCACCACTCAGTTCCCCTGCACCCTGGGGAGGAGGGTTAAAACCTTTCTTCCCTCCAGTTTGGGGGTTGTCTTTCAGGCCCCTTGGCCTTGAAAGAGTCCCAGTCGCAGTGGTGGGGAGGACCCTGGTCTCTGGGAGAGGGCAGGGTTGACCCTCCACGGAAACCCAAGTTCCACAACTGTAGCTAAGCTACTGGGACCAGGAAGCCAGCCTCTGAGGAAGACGGGGGTTTAACAGCGGAGATGGTCCAGCGAGCCAGAAACTGCCCCAAGCCAGGAGTCACAGGAATTCTCTGGCTATGTGGGTACTGTGCCCCCACCTCCCGCAGCTCTGCGCCCCAGCCCGGGTCCTCTGTGGCACCTGCTCCCTGTGGGGCACCTGCTCCCTGCTCCCCGAGGAATGAGATCCCTGGTCAGGGACAACAGCAGGTGGACAAAGCCACCTACACATGCAGTCTTTTCCGCTTTTGACTTGGCCTGGGCATGACAGATGGCAGCCCTCTGGGTGTGGCCAGCTAGTTCCGCAGAGCGACCAAGGAGGGAGCATTCTCCTTCCTGACTTTTCTGAAGAGCCTGTGGCTTCCTGTTCCTCTGGAGTAGGAGAGGATTCCCGCCTTTCCCCTTCTCTCCTCCTTCTGCTCTTCATGCAGTTTTCACTGTGTGTGCTTCTATATATATGTATATACACACACACACCTAGGGCATCATGTTGGTGGGGATACGACGGAAACCCAAGATTGCAACCATGAGCAAGGTGTCGGAGGGGGAGACTTTATCCTACACTCCCTGATATGGCTTTTTTTCTTCCATGATTTTATTATTTGACAGAGACATAGCAAGAGAGGGAACACAAGCAGGAGGAGTGGGAGAGAGAGAAGCAGACACCCTTCTGGGCAGGGAGCCCGATGTGAGGCTCCATCGCTGGACCCTGGGATCATGACCTGAGCTGAAGGCAGGCCCTTCACGACTGAGCCAACCAGGTGCCCCAGAGTACGTTTTTAATAGTTTCCAGGAGGTCCTTTCCTGTACCAAAGCCAGTATGGGTTACCAGTTTCAGAATAGCACACTGAAGGGTGTCTGGGTGGCTCAGTGGGTTAAAGTCTCTGACTTCGGCTCAGGTCATGATCTCAGGGTCCTGGGATCAAGCCCCACATTGGCTCTCTGCTCAGCAGGGAGCCTACTTCCTCCTTTCTGCCTGCCTCTCTGCCTGCTTGTGATCTCTCTCTCTCTGTCAAATAAATAAATAGAATTTTTAAAAAAGATTAAAAAATAAAAGAATAGCACATGGAAGTTGAGGGTTAGCTGAAGGCCAGGGTCGCGGAGATCAGAGGTCCCGTCCACACCTGGGCTCCCCTCATTCCCCACCTGACTTGTTCAGGGCTTTGGTCCTTATTTGCATTTGGTCTGTCCATACATCCAGCGAAACAGATAGAAGGGGAGAGCAAGGTGACACCAAAGACGGACCGGTCCTCATAAACACATCCTGTATCCTGAGGGAAGGCCAGTAAGGACACCGTAGAAAAAGCAACAAGCTTTAAAAAAAAAAAAAAATGGTGTCATTATTTGAAGCAGCCTCAGTGGGGAGATGGGAGCCACTCGGGGTGACTGTTGTGCTCTGCATTGTCCACATTGCCCACCACGGCCAGCCCTGTCCCTGGCTCCCCAAACATCACAGAGACTGCCTTTCCTCCCCAAGTGTTAAGTACCCTCTTCCCGGCTTTGTTGTTCAAGTTGGGCCCTCAGCGCTACAGCTGAGACCTGGCCCTCGCTCCAAGCGGGTGTTTATTGAGAACCAGGAAAAGGAGAGTTGATGGCTCTGCTTCCACCCAGAGCCCCTCGAGCTGTTGGCCCCTTTGATCCTGGCTTTGATTTCCTCTCCTCTCGAAGCCCTGGCCTCCTGAGTTTCCAAGGCAGAGGTTACAAGAGATTGAGAGCTGACATCCCCCAGAAGGTATGAATGCGCCAGGAAAGTGATAAAAGGTGAAGGAACCTCTTTTGTTGTTTGGTAACACCAAATAAATCCCAATAACCAACGCGAGATCAATTTGGAACTCAACACACTGGGTTTTTGAAAAGCACGATTCCTTGGCAGCTTTCAGTTATTCCTACCCAAAGCATCCCGACAGGGTCTCTTACCACCCAGACTCACACGACTGAGGAAGTTAAAGGAACAGCTCAACCTTAGAGAGAGAAAACCTGGCTGATTATTCTGGGATTATTTAAACTCATTCACATGCAGACTGCGGGCTCTACGTACCATTTCCAGTGCAAAATGGGGGGGGGGGCAATGCTTCTTTGAGAAATGGCTCATTCCAGGTCAGGGGCGGCAAATGCATGAGTCTAGAATATTCGGTCGTGTCTACGGAGGACAAAACTGTTGAACACCACTGAGTTAACCTCTGGGGAAATAAATTGAAGAGGCTCCCACTGGCCAAACAGGACAATTTGAGTATTAATAAGAATAATGAAAGCAATAAGTTGAGACATATCAAATATATTAAAATCGGGGCACCTGGGTGGCTCAGTTGGTTAAGCATCCAACCCTTGGGTTCAGCTCAGGTCTCGATCTCAGGGTTGTGAGATCAAGCCCCACATCAGACTCTGTGCTGGGTAGGGAGTCAGCTTGGGATTCTCGGATGTTCTCTTTCCCTCTCCCTCTGCCCCCCTTCCTGCTCACGTGTCTGCTCTCATTCAAAAAAAGGAATACAGGGACGCCTAGGTGGCTCAGTGGGTTAAAGCCTCTGCCTTTGGCTCAGGTCATGATCTCAGGGTCCTGGGATTGAGGTCTGCATCAGGCTCTCTGCTTGCCGGGGAGTCAGCTTCCCCCTCTCTCTATGCCTGCCTCTCTGCCTACTGGTGATCTATCTCTCTGTCAAATAAATAAATAAAATCTTAAAAAGTATATATATATGTATGTGTGTGTGTATTCCATTATTTCATAATGCTCATAAAAACCAAAAATTGATCACATTTCAGCAGTTTTGGGGAACAAATCCTGTATACTCAGAACTAGGAAACAAAACCAAATATTTATTCTGCCTTTTCAGTTTGACTGTAGCTCAAGGTAAATAACTGTTAATAAAGAAAAGTTTTTCCTTCTGGGTGTGTTCTGCTGATAAATGGAGAAAGAATGGAAGAGTTAGAATCTCCTCATTTTGCAACCTCTGATGAGGCCTAAGCAGCACTCGCCATGACTGCCAGCTGTCCGTGTTGATAGAAGCACACATCGCCGTCGATGAACGAGTTGTGTTCCCCAAAATTGCATTTTTATTTTTTTATTTTTTTTTAAGATTTTATTTATTTGACAGAGAGAAACACAGGCAGAGAGGGAACACAAGCAGGGGGAGTGAGAGAGGGAGAAGCAGGCTTCCCACCAAGCAGGGAGCCCGATGTGGGACTCGATCCCGGGTCTCTGGGATCATGACCTGAGCCGAAGGCAGTCGCTCAACCAACTGAGCCACCCAGGCGTCCCCAAAATTGCATTTTTAAACCAAAGCACCAGCCAGCGACCCGAGCCCAGTTTCAAAGAAATGCGGGGAACGGTAGCGGGTCCCACAGCGCTCCAGAGGCAATCAACAAAAACCAGGTTGTGGGAAATTTGGGACAAGCACCCACCACTTCACCCAGTAAATTGGAAAGACGGAGACAGAAAAAGAACCTTCTGTAGACTAAAAGGGACCAAGGAGCCAGACAACTTGATGCAATGTTTGGATCCTGATGAGAACAAACCACCTGTGAAAATTCACTTCCAGAGCTGGGACAGCATGGGACTCTTGATGTCTGGAGTCATGAGTTCAGGCCCCATGTTAGACACAGAGATAACTTTAAAAAAAAGAAAAATTCATTTTTTAAAAGATCTTATTTATTATTTGAGAAAGCTAGAGTACAGGTGGGGCTGGGCAGAGGGATGAAATGACCCCCTGCTGATCGCAGAAGTAGGGGTGGGCTGAAAGCTGACTGGCGGGGGCAAGGGGGGCTCTATCCCAGAACCCTGAAATCATGACCTGCGCCCAAGTCAGGTGCTTCACCCATGGAGCTACCCAAGCGCCTCAAGAAAAATTCATTTTTTTTTTTTAAATTTAAAGGATTTTTTTTTTTTAAAGATTTTATTTATTTGACAGAGAGAAACACAGCCAGAGAGGGAACACAAGCAGGGGGAGTGAGAGAGGGAGAAGCAGGCTTCCCGCCGAGCAGGGAGCCCGATGTGGGACTCGATCCCGGGACTCCGGGATCATGACCTGAGCCGAAGGCAGTCGCCCAACCAACTGAGCCACCCAGGCGTCCCTCATTTTTTTTTTAAGATTTTATTTATTTATTTGACAGAGAGAAACAGAGCTAGAGAGGGAACACAAGCAGGGAGACTGAGAGAGGGAGAAGCAGGCTTCCCGCCGAGCAGGGAGCCCGATGGATGTGGGGCTCGATCCCGGGTCTCCAGGATCATGACCTGAGCCGAAAGCAGTCGCTTAACCAACTGAGCCACCCAGGCGCCCAGAGAACAATTCATTTCTAATACCAGTTGGGACAGTTGAACCTTAGCTGTCAGATGATTAGGGAACTGTGGTTAATTTTTTTTAGTTATGGCAGTGATTTTGTGCTATATTCTCATCGCCGTTTAAAGATAGAAATGTTGGCGGATGAAATAATACAGGGTTTGGGATTTGCTCCCAGATCGTCTAGTTTAGGGGCAGGGGACTCAAGAAGAAGCTAAACTGGATGTGAACTGACAGCATGCGAAGCGAGATGGGGACTATCGACTATGCCATTGTCTCCACTTTTGTGTATGAGATTTCTCCAGAATGAAAAGCTTTAAAAGAGAGAGAGAGAGAGAGAGAGAGAGAGAGAGAGAGAGAGGGAAGGGAAGAAAAACAAGAGTCAGTGTCTTTGAAAGACATGGAAGAGACTGAACAGGAGGACAAGAACGTCACTCGGGCAGGTAGCACCTGGTGCTTCCTGAACACAGGCAGAGGAGGGGAGTGGCCCTCACCGGGTCTGGGGCGGGGCCGGAGGAGGGCAGTGCGGGGAGGTGGGTTCAGGCCCCATGAGCCCCAGCCACCGGGTCAGGGCTGAGTGCACACAGCTGAGCCCCTTGAATGAGGGGCAGAGGCAAGGTGTGGGTGTGCTGGGGTGAGGCCTTGGGGAGAGGAGCGTAGGATCCACGGCAAGAAGCAGGACTAGTGCAGGACTCTGGGCGACAAGGCAGTGGGACCAGCGAAGGCCATGAGTGCTGACCTCACCCCCACCTGGCTCGGGTGAGGCCTCTTCCGGTGGTGTGGGCCGAGGAACCCACACCAGGAATCCTTCCAGAAGAGGCCAGGCTGCCCTTGGTTCACAGCCCCCAGAAAACCCCCTGTAGCTTCTGCATGTCACCCCCTTCAGGCCTCATGGGGTGTTTACTAGGCGCTGCCCAGCGCGCAGGTCCTGCGTGGGGCTCCCCTTCCCAGACTTGGGCTAAGGGTGCTGGGTTCGTCCTGCCAGGACTCAGCTCCCTCCTCATCCTGCCTTCCTACCAGGAACCAGGAACCTACAGTGTCTCTGGGGCCTGCCCTCTGCTGCCCCAACCCCCTTGTCCCACCCTGGTTCCTGGTGTGAGTCCTACTCTCTGTAGAAATCCAGTGCAACCACAGAGGAAAGGAGATATGATAATAAATCTATTATATAGGTAGATAATAGATAATAAATCTATTACCCTAAATACATCTATCTGGGGGCAGCTGCTCTCAGTCTTTTCATGGGTGGAAAACTGTCTGCGTTGGGTGCGTGAAAGGTTTTCATACCTACAGCCCTACCAGAAATCCTTACCTGCCTAGTTTGTATACACACACACCTTGTTTATCTAACCCGAGAATGATTTGTTTGTGAGCATGAAGGTATGATATTTTATGCCTAGCGCACCATCAGATCCGGAATAGGTTCTCGATATGTTTGACTAATTCTCTCAAATACCTCTCAGAGCCCACAGTCTAGAGCTGGTGGGCAGCATCCCTGCAGGGGGAGGGGCCGGATGGGGAGAGGGACTTTGGTGCTTTACCTTATGTGTGTTTAAAATATCTGTATTTCGGGGCGCTTGGGGGGCTAGGTGGGTTAAGCCTCTGCCTTTGGCTCAGGTCATGATCTCAGGGTCCTGGGATGGAGCCCCGCATTGGGCTCTCTGCTGAGCAGGAAGCCTGATTCCCCCTCTCTCTCTGCCTGCCTCTCTGCCTACCTGTGGTCTATCTCTCTGTCAAATAAATAAAATCTTTAAAATAAATAAGTAAATAAAATATCTGTATTTCAGGATGTATTTCAGGGCTCAGTTGGTTAGGTGTCTGCCTTCAGCCCAGGTCATGATCCCAGGGTCCTGGGATCAAGTCCCATCAGGCTCCCTGCTCAGTGGGGAGCCTGCTTCTCCCTCTGCCCCTGCCCCTCTCACTCTCTCTCCCTCAAGTAAATAAATAAAATCTTAAAAAAATAATAATAATAAATAAGTAAAATCATTACAAATAAATATGTAACACATGTATTTCTCATACAGTAGCCACTCAAACTTGTAATTTCGAGTGTGTTCTCAGTGTGGGAGGACCGGGGCCACGCGTGGGATGCCCCCGGGTACCCCACCCCACCCCCTCACCCCCCCACTCCATCCCCTCACCCCCCCCACCGCCCCCCACCCCTCCCACCCCCGTGCCAGACAACCCTGCTGGACTGAAACCAGCTGCGCTTTGAAAATACTGGGCTTGGACTCTGCAAGTGGGCTCAAAGCAGGCTGCCCTTCAGACAGGGCCTGGGAGTCTGAGCTGGGGCCTTGGGGATGGCCAGTGTCTTAACCTCTAGATGTTGTGAAAGCCTTTAGGGCCGGAGAGGATCCCCAACTTGAGCCTCCTGAGTGGAGGGCTTGCTTCGCCAACAAGTTTACACCTCTTCCTTGGGGTCCATGAGACCCCTGGAATCTAAGGGCAGGTGGTGGCGCCCAGGGCTGGCCGAGGAGGGACCCGCTGGGCTGTTCAGGGAGCCTCGGTCTTAGACTCTAGAAGTCCTCTCCCTGTCTCGGCCCCGCCCTCTGTTCCTCACAGCTGGAGTTTGTTCAGGAACAATACTGAGCTGTTCATTCCACAGCCTGGGGCAGGACAGGGAAGCCTCCTCCCGTGCATATCCTCATTCAGGGGACACCCATCCTCTCTAGGGTCTCGGTCATCAAAGCTCCTGGCCCAGGATGGATGGCTTGGACTTCCACCCCACAGGTGCACAACAGGAGTCTTGGCCCCAAGATCAGGTCAGGGTCTTTTGCGGGCAGGGGCAGGGTGGGGGTGGGGTGAAGGGACCTCTCCCAGCCCGCCAGCCTGTCTGCCCCTCTCCCTGAGTGCCTTCCCCCCAGGACTGGCAGGAGCTGGGTCTGGCTTGTTCCCTGCCCCCAACACCAGCGCAGTGTCCGGTAAGTCACCGAGGCTCAGGTAACATCCCTTACCAATAAGCTTTCGGGGGCCAGGATGCCCCTGTTGCCACCGTGCTCCTCGAGCTCAGGCCGACCTCCCCTCCAAGACTCCCACACCAGGAAGGGTGCAGACATTCTCACTGCTCTTCCCTCTAGTTCCTCATGCATTGTCAGAGTGCAGGCAGGTCCCCTAACCTCTCTGAGCTTTGCTTTTCTCTTCTACTAAATGTGCCTCCGAGGAACACAGGGACTTCCCTAAGACAGGGCTCGCCCCACCAGGTAGTCAGAACAAGTGCACAACATGGCCAACCTACCATGGGAATGAATGTGCTCCAGAACACCGCCTCCGGGGGCCCGCCGGTCCTGACCATTGGCAGTTCTACAAATCAGGTGGGGTGGAGGGGTCCTGGGCAAGCTCTTTTGTTGGACCATGCCCTCTCCCCGCCCTCCGTGGCCTGGCCAGGTGCCCATCCTGCTTGTCTCTCACACCCCTCTCACAGTTTCGCAGTGTATTCCCAGGTGGGCCCATCTGGGCGCCCACCTGGGCTGCGAGGTCCCGGGGGGCGGGGGAGGTCAGGGCCCCAGGGGTGTGCAAAACTCGGAGCCTGGCTCCAGAGGTGCATGAGGGCCACGGGCTCCTGAGCAGCAGCAGTAAGGAGCACGGCTCCCACTCAGGGTGCTGAGACAGGGGACACAGGAGGGTGTCCGTGCAATGGCAATGCTGGGCTTCGCCGGCTCTTTCTGGAACACTCAGTGGGGTCTCTGTCGGTCCCTGCAGACTTCTGTCAACTGATATATTCAAGAGGAACTAGGGGTGAGGGAGGGCTCAGCAGGGGTGACGGACAACCCAGAGCCTCAGTTTTGCCAGCAGGGAAATGGGCAAAGTGGTACCTGCCTCCTGCCTTCTTCCTGGAGGTTCTCTGACATTTGAAACTTCAAGGCACTTTCAGAGGCTCAGATGAAAGGCATGGGTGGGACGAAGGGTTCTTGGGGCCATATTAAGTTTCTTGCAGTTGTGAAGCCTGGGAGGAGGCTGGAGGAAGTAGTCAGCTGACAGGTACTTGTGAAGCCTTTGGGGAATTAGCATGTCAGTCAGCCACACCTAGGGCGGGGGTGGGTGGGTGGGGGCTGGGGGCCCTTATCTGGGGTGAAAACCTGTCATTTCTCAGAGAAGGGGGGCTTGGGGTAAGGTGCTGAGGACACTGGGTCCAGGGGTGGAGGCCAGAAAGGTAGGGCCTTGGACAAGGACTTCCCTTCCCCTGGGCCTCAGTTTCCCCATGTGGGAAAGGAGGAAGCGAAGTCAAAGAATAGTCCCCCAACTTGGCTGCACACCGCAGTCGCCTAGGGAGATTTTATTTTATTTATTTTTCCCCCCTAGGAAGATTCCGAAACCTCGACTCCCAGCTGCACCCCAAAGGGAATAAAGCTGAGCCTCTGGCTGGGGAGGGAGTGGGGGGTGTGGGGACCTGGGCTCAGAAGTTTTTAAAGCTCCTCAGCTGATTCCAGTGTGCAGGCCGGCGTGAGGGCTGGACGAGCTTTCTAGAATTATGTGATTCGCTAATCATAACATGCTTTTCCACCACGTGAGGAGTCTCCGGTGAGGCCCGTTAGGTGAAGGGTTCGGAAACTTAACCTGTGTGTCTGAGCGCCCTCTTGGCCACATGTGGGAAGGCAGAACGGGCCACACTGAAATCCCCCCGAAATCCTTCCAGCACTTGTCCCAGTTGGCTTCCATTCTCCTCCTTGACCAATCCCTTTTTTGAAAACAGGGCTGCAGGTAGACACTCCCAACAGACCGTGTTGGGTCCTCCGTTGCTTCTTTTCTACTGACCCTCCTTGGCGTGAACCCTGATGGGCAGTGGGAGGGGACCCCAAACCAGCGGCCAGGAGGGAGGAGGTGTGGGAATGCCTCACGGCACAGGTGGTCTGCCCTGGGGGACCTGGGGTCTGGCTCCTCTCCTGGCTCTGCCTGGGAGACCCCATGTCAGCCCTCCTTCCCCCGCCAGGACAGGCTTGGAGGGGCGCCGACTTCAGATTCTCACCACCTCCCACAAGAGGCTCTGGACCTGCCCCAGGACTCTGCCCACAGAAAGCGAACAGTAGCGCCCACAGACAACAAGGATTCTCTGCTTGGCCAAACTTTAATCCAGCTCCTGAACCTTCTCCCTGGCCCATCTCTGCACTCCTGTGTAAAATCCAGGTTTGGAGGGACGCCTGGGGGGCTCAGTCAGTGAAGTGTCTGCCTTCAGCTCAGGTCATGATCTGAGGGTCCTGGGATAGAGCGCGTGTCCGGCTTTCTGCTCGTGGGGAGTCTGCTTCTCCCTTCCCCTCTGCCTGCTGCTCCCCCTGCTTGTGCGCGTTCTCTCTCTCTCTCTCTCTCTCTCT
>PITA01023482.1:0-28063 GCA_004023965.1 Spilogale gracilis
TGGCATCATTCATTTCCCTTATTCTGTTTTCTTGGGATTTTAGTTGTTTGCTCCAAGACTTCTCTTGCTCCTCCATCTTATTCCATCTGTCTTCTAAATCACTGATACGATCTTCAGCTTCACTTACTCTGGCTGTTAGCATATTTAAATTAGATTGCATCTCATCTAAAGCCTTTCTAACCTCAGCTTTCACTTCTGTCACTATGGTTTCCACTTTGAGACTAATGTTCTTTTCTAAATTGACTATTGCTTGGACTATTGCTGCCCTGAATTCCATATCTGTCATATTGTTTATGTTCATTTCCAGTAATTCTGTGACCGAGGTTGCAGTCTCAGGGTTCTTCTTCTGTTGGGTGTTCCTTCTCCGAGTCATTGTGGTGAGGAGTGGTTGAGGGGGTGTATGGCTAGATATATCAGCCACTATCTAGGTGGATTTGTCGTTGGAAGGTTTTGGAGCAACCAGAGTTCACCACCGAAAAGGGAGGAGAAAGAAAAAAGAAAATGGAAGAGAGGAAGCAAGAAAAGAAACCCCTGCCAGAGCGGGGCCCAGTGATAGGATTTATATGGTACAAAACTGTTACAGGGTAACGAAAAGGGTTATCAAGGGTAAATGAAGAGATCAGAAAGCGAAGCCCAACCTATATGACCCCCAAGACAAGTATTTATATAATATGAAAGCAAAGACAATTACACAAACACATGACAAACTAGAATGGGAAGGTGAGGGCAGACACTCCTTGTGGGCAAGGAATGTGTTTCAGACGCTCCCGAGTTTGTCTTGTTATTATTGTTGGAGGAGCCCACTTTCAAAAGATATAGGGGGATTAGAACTGGTTGTATATAGGGGTAGTATTGAATAGGGATGTGGGATTGACTTGAAGCTTGTGTCTACATATACACGTAAAAGAGAGAATAAAGGAAAGAGGAGAGAAGAAAGGGAAAAACAGAGAGAGCGAACAGGGAAACAAGAGGCAACAACAAAAGCAGAAAATACAGGGGTGTGTTTGAAAAAATTTCAGGGTAAAAAAGAAAGAAAAAAATGTTATGGGGTGTTGTATTGGGTATCACGTTGTGATAAGAAGGGGGCTAAAAATTGAAAGAAGAAAAACCGTAAGAATGTATTATTAAGTTTAAAGTGGAAGCTTTAAAAGTAAAAATAGAAAAAAGTTTAAAAAAGTAAATGAGGTGGAAAACTGTATCAATGAGTTGTAGGGCTTTTGGTACTTGTAGTCAGTGCCAGGAGTTTAATAAATTGCCTTTCCCCTGATTTGGGGTTTTGCATTGGAATGTTTGTCCTCCTGAGCTTCTGGCTTGCTTTCTGGGGGTGGGGCCTGCCGTTCCATTTCAGTCCTTCTACCTGGGCTGCGTCTCTCCGCCCCCTTGCTAGAGGCTGGTCTCAATGGTAACCAGGTTATCAGGTTAATTCTCTGGTAGCGGAGCGTTGTTCTTTAAGTCTTTTTTCAGCCGCTGAGGAAGTCAGGTTGGAGCAAGATGTCTGCGCCCAGACCTCCCTCCCAGAGAGAGTCTCTACACAGAGAGGGGCTCTTTCCAGCCTCCCAGTTGGCAGTCTGTCACAGCCAGGCTGGTGCAGATGTTGTATTGATTTCTGCCCCCGCCCCGACTTGTCGCTTCACTCCCGCACCTCAAAGCCACAACTCCTTTTGGATTGCGCAACCTTGTCTGTGCCCCGGGACCTGCGGCCTCTCTGGTCCCATGCAAGTCTGTAAAAACGCCTTCCCTGGGGGTCCACGCCCGGCCCATGGGGTGGAGAGAGACGGGAGAGAAAGGCAGCAGCGTAAAAATAGAATCTACGCCCGCTGCTCTATGGCAGCTGCGGCGGCGGTGGCGTGGGGGGTGGAAAAAAAAAATTTAAAAGGTCTCCTTGCCTTGCCACGGGTTCGCTGTGTTCCTGTTTCTGTCTCGCCCTGATTCAGGCCGTAATCTACCGTTATTCCTCACTCACAGAGCACTTTCGTTTTGGGGTATTTGTTTTCAATGGTTCAGCTCTGCAGGCTTCCTCCCCCACACCCCTGTCTCTGGGGGCTGCCTCCAGTCCCTTTTATTTGTTTCTACCTTTTTGCCGATGGTCCTTGTCTCCCGTGGTGATCCAGAAGTGCGAAATATCACACTTCAGGCTGATTTCATGGGTGTTCACAGTGGTCCTGTAGTGGTTTTTTTTTTTTTTGCTGGAATTCAGCTCTCTTCAGGGAACTCCCCAAAATCTGATATCCTGGCCTTCCGCCATCTTGACCAACTGTACTTGATTAACTGTAATTCTTGTCTGATCTTCTGGGCTATTAATTTAATTAGGATGAGCTAAATATGTGTGTAATTTTTAAAGGAAATTTCTGTATAATTAAAAAATACATATATACCTATCAAGCTTTCATCAGTTTTCCAATTTTTCCATTCATGATTTTGTTCTTTTTTATACGAAATCTTAAAAAAAATGAAAATAGACTGTCCCATTTGTCATAATCATATAAAGAAGGTTTTCCAAGCTCTGCTGAGAACTGTTACTCAATGTGAACTCTACAATTCATAGATCTTTTCTTCCAAGAATTTAATTTCCATATTAAATTTGATTTGTCTATCATTGCCTCAAAGCATCAATAATGTGCAGAATAACATCTTGGAAGGTATGTGGCACATACAGTCTTGAGCTTGATAGAGGGAGGACAAGGGAAGGACCACCTCACCTGGCCCTGTGAGAAAAGAACTCTGATCTTGTCTTTTCCTTTCCCATAGCTGAAATCCTTATATTTCTAAGAGGAGAATCTAGTTCCTAGTTTTCAGAACTGAAAACTTCTGATGAAAATGAGCATCTTTCATTTTGGACAAGTTATGTTTGAGGTTCCCATTGCTTCCCAAGTGAAATTCAAGTTGACAGTCGGATGTTCAAGTCTGGAGCTACTTGATGACAAATTGAACAAACAATTAATCAAATAAAAAATATCAAAGGCTGATAGTTCAGAGTCAGAGAATATTAAGAGTCAAAGAGAACTGGGTTTTAATCTTCACTCTGTCATTCACACAGTGATCTAAGGTTTTTAATCTCATTGAGCCTCAATTGCTCTAATTGTGAAATGGGGATTTATTCAACAGATAGGTCCTGAATGTCTACAATGTGCCAGACACTGGTGATAGCCTTAAAAACATGCAAAATTGTCACCCTTGTTAAGTTTCTATTCTGGTGTATGTGTAGGAGGAGGGAGCAATGTAGAAAGTCAGGTAATAAGCCAAGGAAATGGTGAAATATATAGTATAGCATATGGTTGTAAGAATCAAAGAGAAAAATCAGGGAAAGTGTGAGGAAGTGTGTGCTGCTGGTAGAGAAAGGGGGGCAAGGATGTTGAAGGGTTAGAATTATAAATAGGATGGTCAAGGAAACCTTAACTGAAAAGCAAAGTTTCTAAGTGGGAGGAGAGGTGGAGAGGTACCTGAAAGGGGCTGTTCCAGCTGACAAAAGAACTAGTATAAGAGCTTTGAGATTGGGACCTGCCTGGTGGGATCAAAGGGGAAAAATCAGGATGGCTGAAACAGATAGCATGGAAATCAAGAGGGCATGAGAACAATGGAGGAGTTGAGTTTTCAGAATGCACAACTAGAATAGTAGAACTTTCATTTACTGCAATGGAAACTCTTGGGGAGGACCATACATGAGTTGGGGCAAGTTAAGTCTGAGCTTCCTAGTGCTGCCCCAGTGAGATGTCAAGAGGTCAGTTGGATAGTCAAGTCTGGACTCAGCAGAGGGGACCAGGTATTAAATCGATATAAATGTGGGAGTTTTCAGGTATTGAAAACATTTCAAGATCACAGAAGTGGGTCTAAATAGAGAAGAGAGGGTGTCCAAGTTCCAAGGCTTGAAGTCTGCCAACTTTTAGAGAGGTAAAAGAGTCAGGGAAGTGCCACATCTTCGAAGTCAAGGGAAGAAAGTAAGCTGAGGAGAAGAAAGAGCTGTGGAGTCAAATGCCATAGGTTAGGTAATATTTTTCTCAGAGCATGGTGTCATGAACTAAATAAAAACAGTATTTGTACAACACAGCATAATACCTGTCACAACACCTGGCAAAGAATGTAGCCAATGCTTTATTTCATTAAAAAAATCTACTTGGGACTTCTCAAAATAAAATTTAATTTCATTCATAATTTCATGAAGATATTTTACCTGCTAACAGAAAGCATGACTCTATATCTCCAAAGAAGTGTAACTTTAAAAATGGGAAGAAATAAAATATTTCTTAGAGGTATTTCATAAAAGCTTAGGTAATTTTACCCATAAAATTTTGCCCATAAAATTAATACTTTAATAAATTATAATAGTGAAGAATCATCTACTATACAGAATTTTGCTTCATAAATGAATTTTTGGGGATTATTCATTTTATACATTAAGGGGCAGCTAAAAGGAGGGCGAGATGAAAGGAATATGGAATAAAGTAAGACAGACTTCATGCTCACTCTGTGTGATGCTCTACCTGGTTCTTTATAAGTATATTTTCCTCAACTGGCACATTAACCCTGCAGATTAAAAATGGCTCTTCCCAAAGGTGGAAAGGGAATGCCCAAATGTATCTGCTGGGGTGATACCTGCCATGAGAGGTATGGGCTCTGAAGCCTGCCATGTAAGTGTTTTCTCCAAATGCCAAGAGCCATTTTTACTAAGGGAGAAGCTGTATTATTTTCACTGAAAAGTGAAATGACCAAAGGATGGAGATATGTATTTTTCCCCTGTGGTACTTTAGTAATCAAATTTTGGAATAATATGAACAAGTAATTCAGAATCAGAATTTTCTATTTCTTCTGGCCCAAATCCTTTATTTATTAGTTAAAGATAAATAAGGCCATATGATTTTCTTTCAGTCACATAACAGGTGACAGGAAATGTTTTGGGAGGCATAACCGGCAGTACCAGATCTCTGCTTAGGCTTGCCATGCCCACTCACAACACCTGTGAGCAGGTGAGTACAGACTACCACAGAATATACTCACCATGTGTCATCTGTAGATTGGATTTTCCACAGACTAAATTGTCAGAAATGGCTTAAAGTCTTACCTATGGAGATGAATATAAAGATTGAACATAGATATTTTGAATAATCCTGGTAACGCATGGATTTTGTTTGCACAGGGCACTCGGATCTTTAAGACCACAGTTAGTGGGGCTTTGTAATCAGCTATAAGACACATTGGGTGCTTGTGTCCAGTGGTGTTTATTGTACTGCATAGGACAGGGAGAGGGAACCCTGTTCTTGGGATCTGTACTGTATCACATGATAATTTAAGTATCTATTTTTAAACATCTATCCTTCTAAAATGTAAAATTCTCTGAGAGCTAAGACTATGTCTACTGTTGCAAAAATTATAACCCCCACCAACTAGTTTATAGTTTGTGCACAATAAACATTTGCTGTATGAATGAATGTGTTCTGATTGATTTCACAGGCCTGTCAGCCGTTCAGTTTCATCCTAGGCTGAAGAGATGCCCACAGAGGCTACTTTAAATGTCACCAATTTAGACCAAGGGATAGAGAGATGTGAATAATTGCTCAGGAAAATGTAAAGCCACATACTTAGAAATTCAGAATCTTCAGCTCGGGGGAGGGGGAAGTTGTTGAGCCCTTTGGACTATATACTCTGAGAGCAGGAACTGTGTTTATTTCACTCACTGTTTTATTCCAGGAGGCTTCACAGTACTTGGCTAATATTATCACTGTTAATATAATCATCAATTTATCAAAAAAGATATTTGATGAATAGCAATGATGAAAATAGACTGAACCAATGTCAATGCTATAAGTAAAGGTACTCATGAGGATCTTGTGATGAGTTCCACTGGATGAATTTCCTCTCACCACCTTTTTTGTGTAATGAATAACTTCCTAGAGCTGGGACAACCAAGAAATATTATGTTAAGGTAGATTTTACTCAAATAAAATGAGAGATGTCCAAAAAAAATCTTCAATTACTAGAAAACTGGCTGAGTCAATAAGATAGCTAATGTAAAAAATTACCTGATTTTTAGATAATCACCTGATTATCTAAATTATTTAGAATCTGGTTATCTAAAATATTTTTATTGTTATCTTTATTTATTATTTATTAAATATTTATTTATTTTATTTACTTGATGGGAGAGGGGCAAAAGGGTAGAGAATCCTCAAGCAGACTCCCTGCTGAGCATGAAGCCTGATCCCTTGTCCCTGAGATCATGACCATACCCCAAAATAACCAACCAAGCCACCCAGGCACCCCTTATTGTCATCTTGAATTTCGGTGCCAGATGTTTTGAAAACAGCCTTCTGAAACTCTGGATATTTCAATAACATCTTAAAACACTCAAATACCAGATCTTTGTTTAATTAAATGTTCTACATGGTGGTTAAGCAAAGGCTAACTATTTAGGTCTTTATTTGAAATAAGTACTTTAACCTTCAGTTGTATCTGTGTGGGTATTTTCAAAATTAGAGCTGACAGTGGCCTCACTGAGATGTGACAGGGTCCCTCAATGTTGAAAAAGCAGCAGTATAGATAATGGTTTTCATCTCCAGGGACTGTATATGGTTATACTTGATTATACCAGCGGTTTTCTGATCTGTGATGTCAGTGATGGGTAATAGTCCAATAAAACCAGAAACAAATGATAAACTTTCTCATTCCTTCTCCATTTATGAATTAGGCTGTATCTGCTATTCAATTGTGTAAAAGTGAAACAAATTAGAGTTTTAATCCCACAAGAGCATAGATTCCTTTTTAAAAAAGATTTTATTCGTTTATTTGAGAGAGACAGAGAGCATGAGAGAGCAGGAGAGAGAGGCAGAGGGAGAAGTAGGCTCCAAAAGCAGAGGCTTAACTGACTGAGCCACCCAGGCACCCCAGAGCAGAGATTATTAATTGTTATCTGAAACAAAAGAAAGGTCAGTGAAGGGGTGACTGTGTGGCTCAGTCAGTTAAGTGATTGCCTTTAGCAGAGCTTGTGATCCCAGGGCCCTGGGATCAAGTTCCTTCTCAGGGCTCCCTGCTCAGTGGGGAGTCTGCTTCTCCCTCTTGCTCTGCCCCTCTCTCCAGCTCGTGCTCTCCTTCTCTCCCTCTCTCAAATAAATAAATAAAATCTTTAAAAAAAAAACAAAAAAGAAAGAAAGATCAGTGAAAACCTTCTACTTAGTCCAAAATGCAAATTGAGTTACACTTTAGGTTGGATTCATGTAGTTAAAGGAAGCATGCTTTTTATCCTGATTTTGGAAACTTACCAACTTACAACAATGAAGAGGATTAAATGGAGATAAACACACAAAATAATTGCCACAGTGCCTGATTCAAAAAGGCACTTGGAAATGTTATTTCCTTCCCCTCTCTCTTTCTCTTGCTTCACCTGGAGAATCCCTGAATGGTGACTATTCAGCTACATTATACCTGGGAATCATGACTCCTTAGTTCTCTGAAAGGAATGCTTTCAGATGTTGACCCTAAATATCTCCTTCTTAATCTTATTTCCCCACATCTCCTCTTCTTTCTTTACTACAAATTAGGACACTCAAGTAGTTGAAAGTAAATTAGGACACTCAAGTAGTTGAAAGTAAATTAGTTTCAATATGGTAATGCCTAGGCCAATAGGCACATAAGAGATGCAAAGTGACAGACAGAAGGAAAGAAGGAAGGAAGGAAGTGAGGTAAGTAGGTAAGTAGGGAGGGAGAGAGAGAGAGAGGAAGACCCTATGATGTTAAATACTATTGCTAACTTGTGAGAGTAAACCTAAGATATCAAAGAAGATGACCCTTTCCTTTTGCACTTTCCAGAACCCAGACCTTGGCTAAGAGGATCTTGTTTCTCTAATCAGTGGGTTTGTTTTAGGAATTGGAGCAAATAAGACACTTTGCTCCTCCAAAGTGATTCTTGGACAAAAGTCTTCATAAGACACTGTCCCTAAAAGTAGTTATGGTCAGGTCCTCATTAGAAGCCTTAGGCTGACTTTGACCCGATGAGGTTGAAGTAACCTTATAACCCACTTCTGCCTCCTATTAATGACCTTTCCTAAGTTCTTAGAGAGCTATTTCAGTAAAAGACTCTGTCAGGGATGCTTAGATGGCTCATTCTCTTAAGCAACTGCCTTCAGCCCAGGACACTGGGATCGAAACCCTCATTAGGTTCCTTGCTCTGTAAGGTGTCTGCTTATCTCTCTGTCTGCTCCTCCTCCTGCTTGTGCTCTCTTTCTTTCTCTTGGACAAATAAATAAATAAAATCTTTTTTTTTTAAGATTTTTTTATTTATTTGACAGAGAGAAACACAGCCAGAGTGGGAACACAAGCAGGGGGAGTGAGAGAGGGAGAAGCAGGCTTCCTGCTGAGCAGGGAGCCTGATGTGGGACTCGATCCCGGGTCTCCAGGATCATGACCTGAGCCGAAGGCAGTCGCTTAACCAACTGAGCCACCCAGGCGCCCCATAAATAAATAAAATCTTTTAAAAAAAAAAGATTCCATGTCAAACTTCCAATATTATCTTTAAGTTCTGATTTGGTTTAGTTATTTTTCTCAGTTTTATTTTAGTTACCTATCAGTCTGTAGTTGTGACTCCAGTTTCTGGTTTTGGTTTTAGATTCATTTATCTTCTGGGTCCAAAATCTAACCCTCATGGTATTTCTGAACTTTGTGCTATTAGATCTTGGTTTCAGATATTTATCTATCTTCTTTAGTTTCTGATTTCAGTTCTGATCTTTGCTTTGGGGAAGGAAATGTCTTTCAAATGTTCTTCAATATTCAAAGCCAGTTTAATTGCATTCTTTTCCAAGAAGCCTTTCCCAGTCCTCTCAATTAGAATAAACTTCTTTCCTCTTGGCTCCAGCGTTTTCTGTACCTCAGTCATTTCTCCACTTTTGCCTTAAATGTGAAATTATCTTGAGAACAAGGATCTCTTTTCAAATCTATGCCTATGCCAAAATAGCGTCCTCAATCTACTAAAGTTAGGCTCTGGGCATTCAAGCATTGTGATGCCTTGTAGTGGTCACAGTTTAAGTGCTGACTGTGGATGTCATCCAAACTAAACTATAAGACATAAGGCATACAAGAACAGACCTGTTGAATATCAGGCTTTGTGTGGCCAAGCCTCAAACTTGAATTTTATTCCAAGGAAATGAAAAACTACTCTATGAGGTCAGACAAAGGACAGGACTCAAGTTTGGAATACATTTCTGAGAAGACTTGAGATCAAGGGGCATGCAGTCATGGATTGTATGGATAAAATGCCCACGGATTTGTTTTCTAATTCGGGGATGTCAACTGAAGTTGAGAAGGGCTAACTGTAGGGAAATCTAAAGGAGATACTACTTTTGATAGTGAATAACGCACTTAAGTCATTCTTCTAACTTACCACTTCATAAGAGGTTCATATAAATTCACAATTGCCCCTCCAGTATCCTTCAGTAAACCAACTATGGAATGGTAGAAAGAGACCCTGACCTAGAATCAGGCAGTCTGATTTAGGATCTGGTTTTCCATTATCAGATATATGAACATAGTAAAGTCATGTAAATGCTCTGATTCTCATTTTCCCCCTGCAAAATGGGATTAAAGTAGATTCTGCTGGTGTTCATCCCTATCCCCTTTCTCCCAGGCCATGAACCCTTCCCTTAGCTGCTAGAAGTACTGACTGGTAACAACTCATAGCTTCCCCCATGTGAGAAGAAATGCCCTTGTCTGAGGTGGTTAAATGCCATACCCCCTTCCTCTAGTAGCTCATGGCCACTGAGTAGCTGATGGTGTTGGGGAGTAATAAGGCAATCTCACAGAGTTGGTGGATTAAATAAAATAGCACACATGAAAATGCCTGTAATGATGAGGTAGATAGTTGAAATTAAAAAAAAACAGAACTAAGAAAACTATAATTTTGTATTACTAATTTATAAAGTTAGACTCATGATGTGAAAGACTATAGTCATAACCTCTTACATTTTCTGGGTCAGAACCCTGGGTGGAATGGTTGGCACATCTAAATAATAGCATTTACATTCTTATGTATGAGAACAAGCTTTCTAAATCATTAGAAGAAATGCTGCCTTCATGGCAGTGCCAATAATATGTGAGATAAGAGGATATTGTCTCCTCTGTCAGATTGTCTTCCTTAACAACTTCCCCACAAATTACAAATATATATACTTTCAAATAATAAGAATGTTTGACATAACTCGTTGCTACTCTTGACCCTTCAGAAGCTGATTTAAGATTTGGTTTGATTCAGTCTTAAAAATAAGCAACTCTGAGTGATTTTATCAACAAATAATAGTGATAACCATTATACTATTTATTGAATGTCCTGTTGTGTGGTTACTTTTCATACACTCCTCATACTCATACTCTTCATACACTCATCATATTGGTTAATCCTTCAAGGTAGTTATAATTACCCTGAATTTGCACACTGGGAACTAGAAACTCCTTTATTTAACGACTACTGAAGGTCAATCTTCCAGCCTTAGCATTGGAAGTCAGATGTCTTTAACCACAGAGTCTGCTCTGAGAGCTGAACTAAGGCTGCATGAAAGCCAAGTAAGTCCATATCCACATTTTTATTTTATTTTAGACCCAGGCCTAAACACCAGAATATGGGAGACAGGAAAGTATCGTGGTATAAACTACTCTTAGCTCAAATATTTATAGAGAACCACCAAGGGGATTACTAAAGAAGGGCTATTGTTTATTGGTGAATCATAAATGAGAAACAGTGGTACAACTATTTCATAAAATATGAGGATGGGGACTAAGGTGAGGGACTGTCCTTGATACATATTTTATGGATTGGGAAATGATATTCTCCCAACACTGTGTGCAAGATTGCTCAAAGTTTCAGTGTCATTGAGGATACATGGTTCGAAGGCAGAAGGAAGATGTGGGTAGTGATAGGTTTGGCAGACTCGGTAGCTGCAAAGATAAACACAAGCTACCAATTGTGGGATCAGGTTAACCTGAGTTGAGGAAGCTAAGTAAGAATATTATTGCTAAACAGAAATATTTCAAGTCTCCCATGAAATATTTTTGGCACTACCTCTCTTTTTTTTTAAGATTTTATTTATTTATTTGACAGAGAGAAACACAGCTAGAGAGGGAACACAAGCAGGGGGAGCGAGAGAGGGAGAAGCAGGTTTCCTGCTGAGTAGGGAGCCGGGTGCAGAACTCGATCCCAGGTCTCCAGGATCATGACCTGAGCCAAAGGCAGTCGCTTAACCAACTGAGCCACCCAGGCGCCCCACTATCTCCTTTTTCAATGAATGCTTTCCAAAACTGGTTACTGTTAGAGAAAGTTGATCATTTTCTCCTATAAGGATGGTGCTCAAACAAGATGGTGCCTGCTAATGTGAATCTATTCTGAAAACACATTTCAGAAGCAGCAATGAAGGACTCAAGAAAATTCTCCTTGGAGTCGCATTAATTATATTCTCTCTCTCTCTCTCTCTTTATTTTTTATTTACTTGACAGAGAGAAAGAGACAGGGAGAGAGAGAGCAAGCTAGCAGGGGAGGGGGAGTTGGAGAGGGAGAACCATAGGGAGAAGCAGGCTTCCCTCTGAGCAAGGAGCCCAATGAGGGACTCAACCCCAGGACCCTGAGATCATGACCTGAGCTGAAGGCAGATATTTAACCAACTGAGTCACCAAGGCGCCCCACATTAATTGTGTTCCTAACGGTTGCTCAAAATTCAAAGTGCTGCTGCTGATTAATTATTAAGGTATATAAGGAAATCAATTTATCTAATCTTTACTAGATAGATTATAATCTTTCTCTTTTTCTCCCCCTGATCTATCCCAGGGCAAGGAAAAAAAAATGTGAAATGGCACATCCATAAACTAAAGACTAGCTGATGTAACAGGGTAGTTCAAATAAATAACAAGTTTAGACTGAACATAGAGACTCTTGGTAATGCTTGATTATTTTTTGGACCATGATACTTAAGCCTGGTTTTATAATGGCTCACATATATTAATGATGTTATGATTTTATGGAGCACCTGGGTGAATCAGTCATGGGGCCTCTGCCTTCAGCTTGGGTTATGATCCCAGAGTCCTGGGATCAAGCCCTGCATCAGGCTCCCTGCTCAGCGGGAGGCCTGCTTCTCCCTCTCTTACTCCCCCTACTTGTGTTCCCTCTCTAGCTGTGTTTCTCTCTGTCAAATGAATAAATAAAATTTTTTTAAAAAGATGTTATGATTTTAAAACAAACACTCACACACATCAGAAATTTGAATTTTTCTGAAATACATAACATTTCGCATTTTTTTTAGTGGAGGGAGATACACAAAAACAAACTATAGTGGCCTGCTTTGAGAAACCTCAACTTTTTGTGGGTGATTGGATTGAGGAACTTCAAAGGAAATGACATTTGCTTTTTCTGACCATCCCCTCAAATGTGACAAACACTGTTTATGTTCCATTGTATTTAATAGTCACCAGGACAATGGCAGAAAGGAATGACAAAGATGAGTCTAATCCCTAATGTTGAAGATGAAAAAATCTAATATCCAAAGAGTTTGCGTGGTTTTCCCAAGGTCACAGAACAAGCAAGCAGCTGAATGAGTGCTCAGAACCCAATTCACTGATGTCAAGGCCAGTTTAAACCACCTGGAAAGTGTTTTAAAGAAAGGAGAAATTGACTAAAAGCATTTAATATGTTTAATTATCAGCTTTAATATTTCATGTAGAGTTCAAATTTCTCTGGTTTGGTGAGCATGCAACAAGATGGTTTTAATAGTTGAGAGTTTCTGGGGCACCTGGGTGGCTCAGTTAGTTAAGTGACTGCCTTTGGCTCAGGTCATGATCCTAGAGACCCAGGATCGAGCCCCACATTGGGCTCCCTGCTCAGTAGGAAACCTGCTTCTCCCTCTCTCACTCCCCCTACTTGTATTCCTTCTCTCACTATGTTTTTCTCTGTCAAATAAATAAATAAAATCTTAAAAAAAAAAAAGGTTAAGAGTTTCTATACATGCTTTATTGTGGGAAAAGTGACCCAAAGCTCTCTGTGAAAAAAATCAAAGGAAAACAATTTGTGTAGGTAAATTCTAAATAATGATATCCCAAACCCAAGTCAGGTTACTGGTTCAGGATTTTTTAATAGAATTCTTAACATGTATCTTGGTTCTAGTGCCATCAATCATGTCCCTTTTAATGTTTAGAGTCTTTGTCCCACTTTGCAAGTAGAAACCTCTCATATGAAAAACACAGCCATATATTTCTAATTCCTTGATTTTTAGCCTCTGAATACACAAAAAACATTTTCCCACGTGAAAAATAAGACATATAATTTGTAGCATAGAACATGGGCTAGAGAACTTCCAAGGACACTTAAAACTCTCCAATTCTAATATGACCTTGTGTAGCCCAGCGGCTGTTACCACTCACATGCAATGGGATTACATGCAGCAACCTTATCCAGTCCACCAGTATCAACAAATAGGAGAAAAACTTTTAACATTGGTGATTACTTAGTGGTCTTCATATTCCATAGTCCACATAGTATAGAGCTTTAAAATTGGGACATCTGGGTGGCTCAGCCGGTTAAGCATCTGCCTTCTGCTCAAGTCATGATCTCGGGGTCCTGGGATGGAGTCCTGTCTCAGGTGCCTTGCTCAGTGGGAAGCCCGCTTCTCCTTCTGCCTGCCGCTCTCCCTGCTTGTGCTCTTTCTCTCATACACTCTCTCTCTCTAATAAATAAATACAATCTTTTTTAAAAAAAAGTCTTTAGGGGCGCCTGGGTGGCTCAGTTGGTTAAGTGACTGCCTTCGGCTCAGGTCATGATCCCGGAGACCCGGGATGGAGCCCCACATCAGGTTCCCTGCTCAGCAGGAAGCCTGCTTCTCCCTCTCTCACTCCCCCTACTTGTGTTCCCTCTCTGGCTGTGTTTCTCTCTGTCAAATAAATAAAATCTTAAAAAAAAAAAAAGTCTTTAAAAAATAATAAAAAATAAAATTGCCTGAAAAAAAAAAAGGTTTAGATAAGTCCTTCCAAATCTTTATTATATGCTGAGAAAGTTGGACAAACAAGTCACATATCATGGTTTTCATAATTTCTTCATTATGCAGGTGTCTTATATTGTGCAGTTTCTTTATTATGACCCTTCATAAACATTTGCTGTGACATCCGACATGCAGCAAGGGTGAATGAAAGGGACTCGCCAAGTCTTAGTCCTGGAAGAACTTTGTAGTTCATGGGAGGTGGTGAAGAAGGCAGATTCTGGAATTATCAGTTTGAATCTTGTCCTGCCACTTAGTCCCTATGGAACCTTGGACAAACTGTTTAACTTCTTCTGCCTCAGTGTCCTCATCTGTAAACTGAGGATAGTAATAGCACTGATTTCTGGGACACCTGGGGGTGTAGCTCAGGTCATGATCTCAGGGTCATGGGATAGAGCCCCAGGTTGGACTTTGGGCTCAGCGAGGAGACTGCTCTCTCTCCCTCTACCTCCCTGTGCTCGCTCTCTCTCTCTCTCTTATAAATCTTAAAAAAAATGATAGTGCCAACTTTTTAGGGTTGATGTGAGAATTAAATGACTTACTACATGGAAAGCACTAAGGAGAGTTCCCAGCACCTAGAGTATACACTATTAAATAATCTCTGCTATTAACTGCCTAAAATTCTTATTTAATAGAGGAAAGTGAAATACATCAGGATAAAGAGGCTTTTTTTAAAAAAATAGATCAGAGAATAGAGCTTTATCTGCTGTAGACTTGGATCTACGTAACTAATCCCAATGATTCTACAGCATATAATCCCATCTCTTACTGCTTATTTTGGACTTTGAAAATCTTTCTTTCTTTCTGTTTTCCATAAAACGTGAGTTCAGTCTGACTCATGTGATCCAGCATAGGATTACTTCAAGTCTGGCCTAAGTCACTGGTATACGTCACTGTCTGTGGGTTGAGAGAACTGGGAATGTTCTATGACAAAATTCATTTCTCTTCAACCACTGACTGATGCCTGCAACTCTGGTCTAAGGATTTGTTCCCTGTTCAAAACCACATTTTTCTTTTAGGGAGAACATTCCAGGCTTTATTAATCATTTATGTGATATCATAAAAGAGAAATCAAGAGAGGGGTTTTGAAAAGGGAAAAGAAGAGAGAATGAGGGTCTTGGGCTCTGGAAGCAGAGTGTGAAAGTAGGATAGTTTGAGAACTTTGATGTCAACCTCTCCACAATTTTGCTTGTGATTCTGCACCTGAATATTCCTAGAGTAACATCTGTCCCGGAGTTCATGAGTCTTACTCTGTTTGCAGTGCAGTAAGCCATGTGCGGAGCATAATGGAAGGGGCAAGATTTAAATGGCACAGTCCCTATCCTCACAGAGTGCCCCCTCTAGTAGGAGACAGAATATAAGCACACACTTATCTGCAACAGATTGCTCAACACCGGGGAGCTGATAGGGGTGGGTAGAAGTCAGCAGAAATCACAATGCACCAGTACTTCTCACTATCGCAACCAGAGTGCCTCTAATGGCAAAGGAGAACATTTGGAGCCTAAGGACTGGGGACCAGCAGTAATAGCCTGACGGTCCATACAAGGGTAAAATTCCTTTGAAAGCATTTGTTTTAACATAAAAATTTAAGCAGCATTTCCTACCTGATAATTTTTTCTTGATTATTTGAGTGCACCATATAACTAATATTTCGATTTTCTTTATACCCATTAAAGCTGCTGATTATGTTTTCTTGTACAATCTAGTATAAAGGTGTGTAATCCCGAGGGCCACATACTCCAGCCTGGTGCTTGGGGGTGTGAAAGCATGCAATGTAGCACCTATAATTTTTCCTGTGCTTATGCCTCCATTTGTCATCCCCAGTTACCTGTGTATTCCATTAAAGACTATGACTTATTTATTGGGAAAAAATGATTTCAAATGTGTCTGTGTTGTTTGTTATCTTTATTTTTTCCTAATTAAATATCTGTAAGTTCAGCTCCCTACACATGTATTCACATACTAAGTATTAAGTAATTAGTGCCCTGGTGATTACAGTGTTAGTGAAGGAATAAATGCAACAAAAGTGGGTGACCTCATAAAGACTGGGCAACAACTGCAAATCAATAAATAAATAAAAATAAGGGAAGATATACAGTGAGAGAGCTGGATCACTCTTATTGCTTTGTTTCATCTTTCTTAGTCCTGGGAACGAAGGCTGACCTCTAAGCTTGCCTGAAGAAACTGAAATTTCTTTCACAGAGGTCTTTGAAAATACAGAGCCAGGTGAATTCTTTAACCTGCTCCCACTGTAGAAATTATTAGCAATTTCTTAATAGAAGTGATCAGGACAGTTGACACAACTATCTTAACACCTGCATGTTTCACATGTGAAAATGAAACCAGCACACTTTGGGGAAGCAGCCTTTTGGTTCCCGGCTTCAAGAGTTTAACGGAAGTTGAACAAACCAATGTTTTCCCTGAATTTGGTAGATTTTGCTTTAGACTTGTCATGTCATCTGTACAAAAGCAGATATGGTTAGTAGGGTAATAGGCAGAACAGAATTGGTCCCAAGGAAAGCTTCCATTAGGTCACATTCAAAGGGGCTTTTCTTTCCATAATACCATAGTTTCCTTGACATGGAGTTCTGCCTTTCTTGTTCCCTGCCCTTTACCCAAAATACAAATAATTTACATATGGGAAACATTTTACTGAAATTTTAAGATAAGCCTCATGTAGTTTCCCCTATGTCTTTTTGTGCCTCTTAATAGCAAAGTTAATGACAGACACTTACACAATTGATTTATCCATAGGAAAACAATGTTTTATTGTTTTTCTCTTTGAGACACATGTGATGGAAAATTCACTGAGGAATGGGGATTTGAAGGGAGATTTCCAAAATCCTTGAGAAATCCCACACATGGTCAGTGGACTCATACCATGACTCCTGCAGCATGTCAGCAAGAGGGCCCTGCACCGAAATGTATCTTGAGTCATGCCTCAGAAATTTCTCATAATGGAGCTTGCAGAGGAAGTAGACTGTGGATGGTCATGGTCCCTGCATGGCTGCTGAACTTGGAAGACCTCCTATATCTGGAAATGTTTTTTGTTTTTTTTTTTTTTAAAGATTTTATTTATTTGACAGAGAGAATCACAGCCGGAGAGGGAACACAAGCAGGGGGACTGAGAGAGGGAGAAGCAGGCTTCCCGTCAAGCAGAGAGCCCAATGTGGGATGCGATCCCGAATCTCTGGGATCATGACCTGAGCCGAAGGCAGTTGCTTAACCAACTGAGCCACCCAGGCGCCCCTGGAAATGTTTTTATGTGCTCACTGTGTTCTAGGAATTTGGGATTCTGTTCAGACCTTGTTATACAGAAGTCATTGTCCAGAAGGGAGAAACAAACAGACAAAATTCCTTATCATATGAGGCTACAAAAGCAGGTCTTAAATTCTGTTCCCTAGAAAAATAGCACCAACCTCACTAGGAACTTGCAAATTTTGGGGTCCCCTAGACTTTCTGAAGTAGAAATTCTGGGAGTAGATTCATGTGATTTTTGTATCAACAAGTCTTCCAGGAAATTCCAATGTACCCCACTAGGCTAGAGGTGGGCTCGCAGATTTAAGGGAGAGTAGATGGGAGACTGGAATTCCAATGGGGGCAGGTTGAAGGCAAGGTAGAAAGGATGCTGCTATCCAGACCTTGTAAGGGATCAATAAGTTTGTTGAGAAAATAAAAAAGAGAGAGAGAGAGAGAGAGAAAGTTTGGTGGAGGAAGGGTGTTTGAAACAGAGTGTGCACTAGGCTCAAAGAGCCAAGAATGGAAAGCCTAAAGCCGAGGGCAGGAGAGGAGACAAGCAGAGCCAGAGAGGAGGTTGGAGAGTTTGGGTCCACTGGACCAGGGCTTTTATCTCAGTGAAGTGTGCAAACTGTGTCCTAGAAACCAAGGTGCAGTCCGCCATCTTGGGTGGAGGTTGCCCTGTCAATGCCATGCTGAAGACTTGGCTGTCCAGACCTTGGCCTTGCCCCGCTAATTCAGAGCATTTGAGATTATTTGATAATTTGAATGTGTTGGAACAGAGTTGTGCTAAAGATTATTCTTTGATTGCCTTGGCAGCTGCTTTTTTTCTCCCTCTCCCCTCGGGGCCTATTTCCCTGTTATAGGAAATGACACACAGTTCTAAAATAATAATAATAATAATAATAATAATAATAATAATAATAATAAATGTAAGAAATCTATGGAACTATAGGGTATGTTTGCCAAATATCTAGGAGAAAAGGGAAATGGAGCCAGCAGATGATGGTCGAAAGGCCTGAAATCATCTCATTTAAGGAGAAGTAATAAGGGATGAGAATGACAGGAAGTCATAATAATAGCAAAAAGAATACTATCATTTAGGGGCACCTGGGTGGCTCAGTAGCTTGATCGTCAGGCTCTTGATTTCAGTTCAGGTCATGATCTCAGGATCATGAGACCAAACCTTGCATTGGACTCCCCGTTGGGTGTGGAGCCTGCTTAAAATTTTCTGTCCCTCTCCTGGTACCTTTCCCCCACTTCACACAGGCATGTGCATTTTCTCTCTCTCTTTAAAAAACAAAACAAAAAGAATACTATTATTTATCACTATACTGAGCACTGTAAACATTAATTATTTAATCCTCACAACTGCCCTTTCAATTTGCTTAAAAAATTTTACAGGTGATACAGACTGAGACCTCAGACAAAAGTGATTCCACTAAGAGTCCCAAACTGAACAAAGGTCATTTCTATTCAAAAGTCAGTACTAGGGCACCTGGGTGGCTCAGTGGGTTAAAGCTCAGGTCATGAACTCAGGGTCCTAGGATCAGGCTCTCTGCTCAGCGGGGAGCCTACTTCCTCCTCTATCTCTGCCTGCCTCTCTGCCTACTTGTGATTTCTCTCTCTGTCAAATAAATAAACACAATACTTAAAAAAAACAAGTCAGTCCTAACAGTTCAGAAGAGGGACAGTGTTGATGGGGGCACCACAATGAGAATGTTCCTGATATCACTGATAAAAATGGTTAAGATGACAAATCGTTTGTGATGTGTGTTTTACCACAACAGTTTTTTTCAAAAAGCTGTGCTTTTGCACATTCATTGGTACATATTCCAAAGGTAATTTGATGTGACCATTTTAACAATCTTTGGCATGAAGGAAATGCCTGCCTTTTGGAGAGAAAAACAGGTGTCCTAACATCCTTTCTCATTTCTTCCATTCTTATATCCTTTCTCCTCCTCTCATTCCTCCCCATCCTGAACAGATAAATGGACAGTGTCCCCTTCCCCCAAAACACACATATACACACAATCCACAGTCACACACTCTCTGAATAGCCACTGTTGCTGAGGCTACACCTCATGGTGTTTCTGAACAGCGATGATTCAGATCTAGCTCACTTGACCCTAACATTGTCAATGGAAGAAGAAACATCCAGGAAGCCTAATTTCCAAGAAGCTTGGAAATCTGATGAAGATGAAACTGGAAGAACGTAGAACAGATGACAAATCCAGGTGTTTAAATGCAACAGCACACACAGGTGCACACACGCACGCACAAACATGCACACACACAAAGGAAATGAGCAGGTGAACTGATATAATTCCAGAGAAATGAGAAATAGGAAGAATAGAGGCTACGTGCTTGCCTACAATCCTGGCTGCATTTCCTGAAACTTTCCCCAGCCCCACCTTTTGGCAAATCTTTTGTAGACTGGAGTGCCATGTTGTTTCTGACCACAAGGTGGGGCTTGTATTGGAACGTAATGAATGGTAGAAGATTCTTTGTGTTAGCCTTTTCCATTTAGAAAACTCTTTATGTTGTCACGTAGATATGATTGAGGGTGACCTAGAGTAGCTTATTACATGTTACCTTACTGGGCTGCAGGATTCCAAAAACACCCAGAATGGAATTAGTGCACAGATTGAGACTCACATCTGGACAACGTATTAATCATTGGAAAGATAAAATACCATATTTTCTGAGTTCTTTTTCCTTTGCCATGGTGTTTTTTTGCAGGTAGGTAGGGCTTTGCTGTGCTACAAGATTCCTTCACAAAACCCCTGAAAGGTCAAGGCGAGCCTATGCTACTATACTCCTTTTGCTCTCCCTTTGGAATACAGTTATTATTTGGAATACAGAATTTATTGAAGGGAGTGAGGTGGAGAAGAGGAAGAGGAATAAGAAAAAGGAGAAGTGTCAAAACAAGATCATAAGACTTCTTAAAATTAATCTATTGCCTATGTTTAAGAAATTACACTTATAAGACTGCATAAATATATTGCAATATCTTTATGCTATTTTAAGATTGCATAAATATTGTAACATATTCATGTTATTAAAAATACAAGCACTTCTTGAACTAGATGAAGGGGATTAAGAGTACACTTATTATGGTGAACACTGAGTGATATATAGAATTGAAGCACTAGATTATATACCTGAAACTGATATAATATCAATTTATTAAAATGTATGTTACTTATACTGGAATTTAAAAATAAATAAATAAAAGAAAAATAATACTAATGAAGAGAATAAAAAAGTTAAAATAAAATAATTAAATCCCAAAGTAGTGTTGTGTCCTTTCTACAGAGGAATAGTGGAGCCAAACCTAAAGATATATACATATAAGCACTTTGTAGTACAGACTCTGAGTCTATGATGGGATAAAAAGTTCAAAGTTGAATATTAAATATTCTAGCAATATATTTCTATAACTGAGGATATGACCTTATTCAGTGATAACATAAAAGACCAGCTTTGAGAGTTTTTGTGAATGCAAGATCCTGGACGAATATACTCCTGTCCCTCACCCTCACCCTTTTGATAAATTCTGTTTACAAACCACAAATGTTACTGAATAAATTAAATAGAGATGGTGGTGCTGGGACACACTTTGCTCTTCTAAGCAACTTCCCACCTATTAGAAGCTTTTTCCTTAATTTCTAACCTTTAAGTGATCTTTTGAAATATAGTTTTCAGGATTTAGGACACCATGATATAAATTATCCATGGCCAGACTCGATCTCATTCTGCTGGAGGAAAGAGCCTAGGCTTCAGAGTTGAGAATTGCATTCAGATTTTATCCCAGATGCTTACTAGCTGTGGGTACACCATTTTCACCCTTGGAGCCTCCTCTTTCTCATTGGTAAAATGGCGATAACAGTACCAAACACAGAAATTTGTGGTGAAAAGTAAATGAGTTAACTTGTGTAAAGAACCTAGTACACTCAAGGCTATAGACAGACCCAACACAATTCCTATCAAAATTCCAGTGCCATTTTTCACAGAAGTAGAAAAAATAAATCTAAAATTTGTATGGAACCATCAAAGACTCCAAATAGCCAAAACAGTCTTGAGAGTGAAGAACAGAGTTGCAGATATCACACTTCCTTATTTCAAATTATATTAGAAAGCCATGGTAACAAAAATAGAGTAGCAGCATAAAAATAGAAAAATGGAACAGAATAAAGAGCTCAGAAATAAACCCAAGCATATATGACCAACTAATTTTCAGCAAGGGTGCCAAGAATACACAATGGGGAAACAACAGTCTTTTCAATAAATGCTGCTGAGAAAACTGGATATCCACATACAAAATAATGAAACTGGACCCACATCTTGCACCATATACAAAAATCAACTGGAAATGAATTAAAGACTTAAAGTAAGACCTAAAACTATAAAACTCCCTGAAGAAAACATGGGGGAAAACTCCTTGACACCAGTCTTGGCAATAAATTTTAGGCTATGACACCAGAAGTGGAGGCAACAAAAGTAAAAATAAACAAGTGGGATTACAACAAACTAAAATGCCTCTGCATAGTAGAAGAAACAATTAATCAAATTAAAAGGCAACCTACAGATTGGGAGAAAATATTTTCAGGCATGTAAGTGACAAGGGGTCAATATCAAAAATACATAAGGAACTCATACAACTCAAAAACACAAAATAAAACTAAAGAGAAAATCCAGCCTGATTAAAAAATGGGCAAAGAGCTTGAATTGACATTTTTCTAAAGAAGACATACAAATGGCAAATAGGTATATGAAAAGATGCTCAACATCACTAATCATCATAAAAATAAGTCAAGGTGGCACCTGGGTGGCTCAGTTGGTTGAGTGACTGCCTTCGGCTCAGGTCATGATTCCAGAGACCCGGGATCGAGCCCCACATCAGGCTCCCTGCTCAGCGGGAAGCCTGCTTCTCCTTCTCTCACTCCCCCTGCTTCTGTTCCCTCTCTGGCTGTGTTTCTCTCTGTCAAATAAATAAAATCTTAAAAAAAAATAAAAATAAAAAATAAAATAAAATAAAAGTCAAAACCATAATGAAATATCACCTCACACCTGTTAGTATGACTATTACAAAAAATAAGAGATAACAAATATTCGTCAAGATGTGGAGAAAAGGAAATCTTTGTACACCACTGGTGAGGATATCAATTGGTATAGCCACTATGGAAAATGGTATGAAGGTTCCTCAGAAAACTAAAAATAAAACTACCAGATGATCTGGCAATCCCACTTCTGGGCATATACCTAAAGGAAATGAAATCAGCATCTTGAATAGTTATCTGCATTCCCATGTTCACTACAGCATTATTCACAATAGCCAAAATATGGGAAAAACTCATGTCCATTCCTGGATGAATGGAGCAACCAACACATTTCACACTTTAAACTTATACAATGCCAATTACATCTCAATAAGGCTGGAAGAAAAAAAAGAAATTGTGGTATGGAATACTTAAAAAGAAGGTTATCTTGGGGCACCTGGGTGGTTCAGTCCATGAAACAACTGCCTTCAGTTCAGGTCATGATGCTTGGGTCCTACGATGGGGTCCTGTGTCAGGCTTCTTGCTCAACAGGGAGTCTGCTTATCCCTCTCCCTCTGCCCCTTCCCCCAACCCCTACTTGTGCGCTTTCTCTCAGGCTTTCTCTGTGTCAAATAAATACATAAAAATCTTAAAAAAAAAGAGGGATTCCTTGCCATTTGCAGCAACATGGATAAACCTGGAGGATATTACTCTAAGTGAAAAACGCCAGACACAGAAAGAAAAACAACTTCACAATCTCACTTACACGTGGAATCTTAAGAAGTTGAATTCACAGAAGCAGAGTAGAATGGTGGTGAAGAGGTGGTGGGTAGGTAGGAAGGTATTAGTCAAATGGTACAAAGTTATAGATATGTAGGATGAATAGTTCTAGAGACCCAATGTACACCATGGTGACTATAGTTAATAATATTGTATTGAATATTGGAAATTTGCTAAGAGAGTAGATTTTAGGTAATTTAATCACCAAAAAATAATGGTAGGAGATAATTAGCTTGACTGTAGTAATCATTTTACTATCCATTTTTATATCAAATCATCACGTTTTACACCTTACACATGCACAATTTTTATATTTCAAAAAACCTAGCACAGTGACTGGAATACAAATCTACCTCTCACTTCCTCATCTCCCTTCCTGTCTTGGTCTTTTTGCACCACCAGCCATAGCCACCACTTCATGCAACGATAGAGTGTAATTAAGGACCGCCATTCAGGACTTGGTTGGAAGAGCTCTATTAGACAATAATTGTCTCCCACCACAATAATTGTGCAACAGTAGTTTAAATACTTTCTCAAGAGTTTAAGTTCACAGACTCCATCCTTGCAATTGCTTACACTTAAAGTTTTTATCACAATCAGTTTTTTTCTCATATCTCCTACTCAGTCCTTCAGGATTTTGCGCTAGCTTTAAAATAGCCAGAATCTGACCATTACCACTTCTGTTGTTCCCACCCTGGTCTGGTGTAAACAATTATCTCTTGTATTCCACAATAACCTGTAAGTGGTCATGCTGATTTGCTTTTGCCCCCACTATGAACTCTTTCTCCCCCTAGAAGCTGAAATATCATAATGTCACTGATCTCCTTCAGATCCTCCACTCAAAGTGAAAGCTGACATCTTTATAATGACCTACATAGCCTATCTGATCTGGTCCCTTACTCTCTGTCCTCCTGTCCTACTCATTCTTTCCCTTTCTGCTCCAGCCACACCAGACTTCTCATTGCCCCTCACACACACAGCCATGCCCCCAACTCGGTTACCGTTAACTGTCCCTTTACCTAGAATACTTAACCACATGGCCACTTAGCCATTTCCCATAGCCTTCAATTCTTAGCTCAACCTCAGCCTCTCAGGGAGGCTTCCCTGACTCCCCAGGGCCGTCATTTTTCTCATGAACCCTCTTCCTAACACCCTAATCTCCTGCCTGCTTTACTGTTTTCTCCCACCATAACATTTATCCACCTAAGACACTCCCCAAGTATAGCCATTTTGATTTGTTAATCCCTAAAATTCTCAAGCAACTAGAAAAGTCTTTTAAATATAGAAGGTGCTCTGTAAATATTTGTGGAATAGATAAATAATGGAAAAGTGAAGCTTCTTGACATATATTCAAGTGATATCCTTAAAATTTGATGTTTTCTTTCCAGCAAGTCATGTAGTTTCGCTTGCTTTCTCGGAACAAATTTTTCCAGCCCCAACTGCATTACTTCTTTCACAATAAGTGTCAACAGCTGTAACCCATTAAGAGTCATGAAGAAACCAAGTAAGAGGAAATGGTGTCAGGAAAAAGAAGATCACAGACAGGAAACATTATTTCTCATTTTTAGGTGGGAATGGGGGATGGACAAGAATCTGATAGTAACTCACACCATCCTCATGACATATTCTGGGTTCTTTCTTCATTAAACCCATTCATGTTAATGCTCTTCTCCTCTCAGATGATGATGAGAACCTTGAAAATTATACTTGTTAATTAGCTACATTTAAGAGCAGTACTAATTAATGTATTGCTGAAGCTGAGGTTTGAGAAAGTAGCCTCTCCTGACCTAGTGGTCAAGTTTCCCAGAGAAAGTTCTCCATCTCTTCCATATATACCAAGCTTCTTAGACTCCAGCAGAAGGGACAACAGAGGCAAATTCCCTCATTTTACAAATGAAAAAAACCTGAGGCCTTGACAGGAAGAGGGACCAGTCCTACTAGATTATGTTGTCCTTTTCCCTGCACTGAATCAAGACCATCTTTTCCAACCTTCTAAGTGCTCTCAGGCATAGAAGATGGGAGAAGAAAGGGAAGTGTACTCAAAACCAAGTTGTGAGACTTACAGACACGTGAGAGAAACTTCCTAAGGCAAAACAGTGTCTCTTGTTTGGGTTCAAATCCTAACTCTGTCTGCTCCTTGCCAGGTGACCCTCTGTAAGTTCCTTAACCTCTCTGACTCTGTTTCCTTATTGGTTAAATGGGAATCAATGAGGCCAACTATATCATTATGAATGTTATAACAAATAAAATCTATGACACACTTAGCAACAAGATCCTGCTAGTACTGTTATTTCTTGAGTTAGGACTCTGTACTCATTGCTGAAGTATAAGTCCATGAAGTCCAGAAAAGAAATGTGCCATCTTAATTTTTCTCATTCAATTTGGCTTCCCAGTACCTGCTTCGTTTCTCTTTGGGTCTCTCCTGTGTCTCTACTCTCTCTAACTGGGTGTGTTATTTCTCCTCCTTCCTGCCCATTTTGCTTTTATCTCTAACTCTGTAGGAGATGGTGCCAGCGTTTTTTGTTTTTTTTTTTACACGGCCAACCCCACCACTGGGGAAAGGGAAGTCCATGAAAAGTACATCCAACAGGTTTGGAGTGGACAGTTTTCCTAAGTTACGAAACTTGACTAGATTTTGTGGGTGGTGATTTCCTCCTTTCTATTTTAAGGACCACAAGAAAGATTTAATTTTGATGGGTAAGGTGACACAGTTAGGGGGGAAAAAACACCCTAGATGTGGCAAATAGTAAATTTTGTTACATAGGAAAATATACTACCTAGAAACAAAATGGTTTTACATCTAAAAATCAGATATCATAGGACTCCAGGTTAGGTAGAGTTGATGAAAGAAGTTCTATATCCTTCATATCACTTCAGAGAATTCTGAAAGACTGACCACATCTCTAAGCCTATATACAATTTGAATTATTTCCCAATTTTGTTTTCTTTTTATGTTAAAATATCACATACTTTTTTTTCTTGAATTATGTATCTTTTGGCAAGTTGAAGGAAATAATGAAAGGACTAAAATTTTTCCCATCTCAGCCACCTTTTACCCCTGGCATTATCTTTTTGCAGATTAGCTAAGGAGGTTGCATCATGTGAAAGAACTACTCAGTTTTCATCCTTTTTTGGGTGGATTTGGATTTTACTTCAAATCCCGGACAGCAGGAAAACCAAAGGTCAGTCATGTCTTGAATTCACATACTATGAGGATTTGTTTCCTCCTCCTCATTCTTGTCCTTATCCATCTCCACCTTCTCTTTTGAGGACTTCGGGATTTTTTGTTCAAAAGTCTCTGTCCTGGATGTGCCTAGGGACAGAAAGCAGCAGTCAGAAAATATCATTTATCTTTCAGTTGATGTGATTTAAAAGTAGTAAACTTTAAAATCACTCACTGTTCTCAAGTGTTGTATCTCCAATTTACTCTTCACTGATCTTCCTCAAGAGTTTTTAAGGTTCAGGAAACTTCCTGAAACTTAATGCACTACTTTTTATATTTGGTTTAGGTAACCAAAGGGCATATAACTTTCATTACATTTTCAAAGGATTAAATGGTTAAAAAAAAAAAGTTAAGAATTACTGAGGTAATAACCAAAAATAAAGCTCATCTGTTTAGTCTTAGCACATTTAAGTTTATTAGACTAAACCTGTGAGACACCATTCATGTTCAATCACTGATCTCTGGAAATAACTGTGTGTGGTCTTCTGGACTCTGGTCTGTGAAAGACAGACAGTGGGAAGAAGGAAGTAGCAGAGGCCTCTACCTCTGTGGAGAAGTCCACTCTGCCACTGGAATTCCCTGCGGGCTGCTCTCCGTCTCTTATCTTGCTCATTGTATTTTGCTTCTCACCCCAGTCCGGAAGCATACGTAAAGAATTTGGATGGCTAATTCACCCAAGGAGGAAAGGGCCACCGGCCTGAGCTGGTTACTGTTTTATCTATCCACCACTAAATGACAGCATGAACTAAAACTGTAATTTCCATAGTAGATTCTTCTGGGTTCATGTAGATAAAACAACAGACAAAGATAAACATTTTCAGTTCCTTTTGTTGACATTGCTTTTGTTGGGGGCAGTTCTGCAAAGTGAGGCATTTGTACTTTCATCCAAGGAATGTTTCTAGAGCACCTGTTAATTGCAGGCACTGAACCAGGACCAGGCACACAGTGTAAATAAGACAGACATGACCTCTGACCTTGTGGAATTTCCAGTCAAGTGAGTGAGACATAACAGCAAACAATTACACAAATGTATTGAGTTCTCCTCATTTTAACAGAATCCACTAACATGAAGTTGGTACTGTGGACAAATGGTGTCTTAGATATTTCGGCAATCCCTAATGCCAAAGTTGGGAGAAGAATGAGTTAAGATGAAGTTCCTATTATGAAATGAAACACTTTAAAACAATCAAAGTTTTAAGAAGGAGAGTTGTAAGGAACAAAATAAACGAATTACAACATGAGACTTGTTTTTCACTTAAGCTACTTTTTTCCATTTGCTGAGTTTCATCTCCACACAGCTTTTTAAAGTCTCACATGTCTAGAACAAGCAAAAGAAAAAAAATAACAAAAGAACTTTTGAAAAAAGAAGAAAACAATTCTTATAAAATAGCATACCACCTTACTTCAACAGTTTTGTAACTTTTTTTCTTGTTACTTGACTCAGTTGCTTCTGTGATTCTTGTTTACCCCAACACATAAACACACACATAATTCCAGTCATTTCTAATATAGCAACTTCCCTTTCTGCCAACTGATTTCATTTCCTATGAACTTTATACAAAATAAATTCTAGTGAAAAATAATATATAATTTTGTTATTTCAAAGATCTAGTTTATTGCAAACATTGGAGTAAACAATCTCTAAGTGGTTTTAGTATAAATCTAATGAAGAAAATAGGCATATAATAAAATTTTGTTTTATAGATTTAATAAAGAAATGACTACAAGTAAATATTTACATTTGATTTTTTTCATACTAAAGACAGATATCCCAAGTCCATAATAAATGC
>PITA01023483.1:0-28032 GCA_004023965.1 Spilogale gracilis
GGTCCATATGTGGGCTCTCCACCCTGTTCCATTGGTCTGTTTCTCTGTTTTTATGCCAGTACCATGCTGTCTTGGTAATCACAGCTTTGTAATAAAGCCTGAAGTCAGGTAATGAGATGCCCCCAGCTTTGCTTTTCTTCTTCAGCAATTCCTTAGCGATTCGGGGTCTTTTTTGGTTCCATATAAATTTTAGGATTGTGAAACCCATTAAAATCTTAGAGGATAACCCAGGTGAAAGAGGAGAACCTCTTCAGCCTTGGCCACTGTGACTTCTTGCTAGACACGTCTCCAAAGGCAAAGGAAGCAAAAGCAAAAATGAACTATAGGGGCTTCATCAAGATAAAAAGCTTCTGGACAGGAAAGGAAGCAGTCAACAAGATGGCAACCTATGGAGTGGGAGAAGATATTTTCACATGCCCTATCAGATAAAGGGCTAGTATCTAAAGTCTATAAAGAACTTATCAAACTCAACACCCCAAAAAACAAATAATCCAGTCAAGAAATGGGCCAAAGACATCAACAGACATTTCTCCAAAGAACACATACAAATGGCTAAGACACATGAAAAAAAAAAAAAAACATGTTTAACATTACTTGGCATCAGGGAAATACAAATCAAAACCACAATGAGGTACCACCTTACACCAGTCGGAATGGCTAAAATTAACAAGACAGGAGAAAAACAAATGTTGGCAAGAATGTGGAGGAACAGGAATCCTTTAACACTGTTGGTGGGAATGCAAGCTGGTACAGTCACTCTGGAAAGCAGTATGAAGTTTCCTCCAAAAATTAAAAAGAGAGCTCCTCTAAGGCCCAGAAGTTGCACTGCTGGATAGTTACCCCAAAGGTACAGATGTAATGAAAAGAAAGGGCACATACACCCCAATATTCATAGCAGCAATGGTCACAATAGCCAAACCGTGGAAGAGGCTGAGATGCCCTTTGACAAATGAATGGATAAAGAGGGTATGGTTCATATACACAATGAAATATTACTCAGCCATCAGAAGGGATGAGTACCCATCATTTGCACTGACATGTATGAAACTGGAGGGGATTAGGCTGAGTGAGATAAGTTAAGCAGAGAAAGACAATTATCATGTGGTTTCCCTCTGGAACATAGGAAGTGGCACGGAGGAACATAGGGGAAGGGAAGGAAAACTGAAAAGGAAGAAATCAGAAAGGGAGACAGACCATGAGAGACTCTGGACTCCAGGAACCAAACTGAAGGTTACAGAAGGAAGTGTTTGGGGGGAGGGGGTAGCACGATGATAGGTACTAAGGAGGGCACCTGTTGTGATGAGCACTGGGTATTATACGCAACTACTGAATTGTTGAATGTTACATCAAAACCTAATGATTTATTATACATTGGCTAACTGAACATAGGAAAGAAAGAAAGAAAGAAAGAAAGAAAGAAAGAAAGAAAGAAAGAAAGAAAGAAAGACATCTTTTAGATTATAACTCTCCCACTACAGCCAAATACCGCAGAGGAAAATGCAACTCCACCCCCACCAGGCCAGCAAATCTGAGTGGGGACCACGGATTCCACACTCACCTAACTGACCAGGCACCTCTTCCCAACCTCTGTGGTGATATCAGAGACAACATGGGAAAACTAATCTTGCATCCCCACCTGGCTGTTACGAGATGACAACCTCCTTCCTCCATTGGAATGGTATCCCAGAAGGTTTGCTATGAGAAACTTAAATAAGAAGCAAAATTGCACAACACAAAGTCCTAAAGTCTTGAATATAATAAAAATCCATCTTCTACGTTCCAGTCAAAAGTCAACTTGAAAATGAAAAGAACCAGCAGACAGCAATACCAAGATGGCACAGATGTTGGAATTCTCTGACAAAGATTTTAAAGTATCATCATAAAAGGTTTCAACTAGTGAACATAAACTTATTTGAAACAAATGAAAAAAGAACAGAAAGTCTCAGCAGAAACATAAATACTATGAAGAGGAATAAAAAATGTAAAGTTTAGAACCAAAGTGCATTGGGGTTCTTGGGGGGAAGGATACACACACACACACACACACACACACACACACACACTCACACACACACACGTGGAGAGAAAGAGAGACAGAGAGAGAAATTCTCTCTAAGGAATTGCTCAAGTGATAATTGGTAAGTCCAAAATCTGCAGTGGGCTGCCAGGCTTGGGACGCAGGGAAGAGTTGCACTTCAAGCCCCAAAACAGTTTGCTGGCAGAATTCCTTCTTGCTCAGTGGAGGTCAGTCTTTGCTCTACTAAGGCCTTCAACTGATGAGGTGATGCTCACTCACATTATGCAAGGTAATCTGCTTTTCCTGAAATCCATAAATTTAAATGACAATTTCACCCCGCCCCAAGAAAAAAACAAGTTCAGCGAAACATCTAGAGTAATTTCTGACCAAATATCTGGGCAGTAAGGCCCAGACAAGTTGACCCAATAAATTAACAATCACACAAATCTTACAATAACTAAAATAAAAACATAATGGACACACTCAACAGGAGAATGGAGAAGAGAAAAGATTCAGTGAGCCTGTTGATAGAACAATAGAAATTACCCAACCTGAAACAACAAAGGAAATAAACGAAATTAAACAAATAAATAAGTAAATAAAACGAAGCCTTGAAGACCTGTGGGACGCTAACAAAATATATAATATTCATGTCATTGTTGTCCTGAATGGAGAGGAGAAAGAGTACATGGGAGAAAAAGTATTGGAACAAATAATGGCTGACATCCCTCAAATCTGCCCAAAGACTTACAGAGGCAAAGCAAACCCCAAAGAGAATAAGCCTAAAGAAATCCATGAGAAGACACATCATCAAACTTCAGAAATCTAAAGACAAAGAAAGCTCTTCAAAGCAGGAAGAGAAAAAAAATGCATTATCTATAGGAGAAAAACTACACAAAGAGTGATAAATTTCTCACCAGAAGCCATGTTGACCAGAAGAAAGTGTCACATTGTTCAATGATTAAATAGAGTAGATTTTCCTTCTCCTCTTGAAACTTCTTTTTTTTTAAAGATTTCATTTATTTATTTCAGAGAGAGAGAGAGAGAGAGAGAGAGCACAATAGTGGGGAGGGTCAGAGGGAGAAGCAGACCCCCTGCTAAGCAGTGAGCCTGATGTGGGACTCAATCCCAGGACACTGGGATCATGACCTGAGCTTAAAGTAGATGCTTAACTGACTGAGCCACCCAGGGGCTCATCCTCTTGAAATTTCTAAATGCTTCCATATGGTTGAAGCAGAAAGTATAACACTATCTGATACGTTTCTCGGTGTCTGTAAAAGAAATATTCTAGTATAACTGGTGGATAGTAAAGGGAGCTTATTGACTGTGTCAATGGAAAGAGTTGGTTATGCAGACACTCACCACTGTCCAGGGTCATTACCATACATATATGCATCAATGAATGAATGGTAGCTATCCTGGAATAAGAACACACGCACTTTCCCTATTTCATGAATACACAAGATCAGAAGTCACTCTCTTGGAACCTCAGTTACTTTAGTTTCAATGCTCTCCCCTCTTCCCTTACAAAATATCTCTATTGTAATATAATGCTTTCTATATGCTTCACTCTGCCCTAACACCTCCAGCTACACTTTGTTGGACCCACTTCCTGGGTATTAAATGCCTCTGCTCCAAATCAGAAGACACAAAGCAGTCTAGGAATCATGTTCTGCACAGAAAATATAAATAACTCAGTAGAATAAGTCAGGTATCCTGGATGATAGTAAAATTTAAATTTAAATGAGGTATGCCAAGCCCATGTGTCTACACCAACACAGAATTGCCCAACCATAAAGGGTCGTCTGGTCAACAAATGCAGATCTGTTCTGAGGTGGTGGTCAGATTGTAACGCTGCATAAACGATAAGTGCACAAAAGCAACCTATAAAAGATAGTGCAGGTGAGTCTATTTGTCACCGTTCTCCACAGAACCAGAACCAATAGCATGTATGAATATACATGTATATGAATATATATGTATATATGTGTGTATACACACACACACACACACACACACACACACATGAAATGGAATTGGTCCACATGATTGTGGGATTTTAGGGACTTGCAAGTCAGAAAGTTCAGGGCAAGCCAATGGGCAGGAGATTCTAGTGGGTGTTGATGTTGCCATCTCAAGTCCAAAGGCAGTCTGGAAGCAGAAATCTTTCCTCCTCAGGGTACCTCAGTCTTTCCTTTTAAGGCCTTTGGCTTTCTCAATGAAGCCCAGCCACATCATGGAGGTAAACTTCCCTGCTCAAAGTCTACTGGTTTAAATATTAATCACATCTTTAAAACAGCTTCACAGCAACATCTAGAATAGTACCCCAAACACTAGACTAGCAAACACCCAAAACACCTGGGTACTGAATCTTAGCCAAAATGACACATAAAATTAACCATCATCAGACACCTCCCTTGTTAACTTGATACCCATACACATCTCCTTGAACCATACTTAGTTCCCAATAAAACAGAGTAACAAGGTCATATTTCTGCCTAACATATACAGCTGTCCTGCATACAAGTGAAAACGCACTGATCCATTTCCCTGAAGATGATGCAAAGCCCTTGGGAGACATTTACTCTTCTCCTTGTCATCATGTTATTTAAGTAACTTGTTACTATGTGACTATCAGGTAAACTTAATACTTAAATACCATGACACAGAGCTAATACGTCTACTGTTATGGATAAGAGGATAAGAGGAAAGAAAACAAATATGATGCATAGGTTATCATATATAATAAACATACATTTGCACACATATTCAACAAAATTAGGAAGAAATCTTCACAACAATTAGACTTGTATCTGGTCATGTGGTTGTAGCTAGTACTTGGAAGTACAATCTTCCACTAACCATTTTGTATTCCCTTTACCGGGTAGCGTACCCAGTCTTTCATTCCTGAAGGATCTGAGCCATTAGTAGTCATTCCTGAGTTGGGTTGTTTTTGTTTTCCATTGACTTGAATCAACAGGGTGTGATAGTACCAAGAAACACTTTAAGGGAGCTCCTGTATTCCTAACACCCCTTCTTTACCACCATTGTGGAGGTGGTAAAATTAAAAGGGATAACATCCTACCCTTTTAATTGGAATCAATCATCCTATCCTGTATAGTAAATCCCTTCTTTGCTTGTTGATTAAGAGACATGAGGAGCCCCATAGTGACTGGATGGTGGCCTTAACTTTCAGTTCAATGGAATCATTGTGTGTCTCTTGGTGGAAACATTCCTCCATTTGGGACAAAGACCTCTAAACCAGCAAGGCATAAGGTGGCAGGAACAGAAAGCAAAAGTTTTGCTGGTGGATTGCTAGAGGTAATAGTGAGTGGTGTCACGCCTATTTCCAACCCATGAACCCTAGACCCATGAATCCTAGCCATGGGAGGGTGGTGTAGAACACAAACAGATTCCCAAAGCATCTTGCCTCATGCCTGCAATGTACTGCCACCTAGATGGCACTGTAGGTGAGTCATCAAAAAGCCATATCAAACCAGCTACTGCATGATGGTAGAGAACATGGTAAGAACAGTGAATTTCATGAACATAGGCCCATTGCCCACTTCATGTGCTGTGAAGTGAGCTCCTTGGTCAGAAGCAATGCTATGTGCTATCAAGGGTAAATGAAGAGATCAAAAAGCGAAGCCCAACCTATATGACCCCCAAGACCAGTATTTATATAATACAAAATCAAATACAATTACACAGAAACACTGACAGACTAGAGTGGGAAGGTGAGGACAGACACTCCTTGTGGGCAAGGAATGTGTTTCAGATGCTCCCGAGTTTGTTTGTTATTATTGTTGGAGGAGCCCACTTTCTAATGTCCATCAACAGATGAAAGGATAAAGAAGATGTGGTACATATATACAATGGAATACTATGCTTCCATCAGAAAGGATGAATATCCAACTTTTGTAGCAATTTGGACTGGACTGGAAGAGATTATGCTGAGTGAAATAAGTCAAGTAGAGAAAGTCAAGTATCACATGGTTTCACTTACTTGCAGTGCATAAGGGGTAACCTAGAGGACAGTAGGAAAAGGAAAGTAAATGGGAAGTAGGGTAATCCAGGGAGAGAAACGAAACAACAGAGACTTTGGACACAGAAATAAACTGAGGGACTTGGAGGGAGGGGGTGGGGGGATGGGAGAGCCTGGTGGTGGGTACTGAGGGCACCTATTACTTGGAGCCCTGGGTGTGGGGAATGGGGAATGAATCTTGGAACACTGGGGAAAAAAATTTAAGTAACAATAAAAAAAAAGAAGCAATGCTATGTGGAATACCATGGCAGGCAGATAAGGTACTCTGCAAGTCCCAGGATGATAGTTTTGGCAGAAGCATTGCATGCAGGGAAGGGAAATCCATATCCAGTGCATTCTAGTAAAAAAATACCCCGGTAAGAATGTAATACTGCCCCTTCCATGATGGAAGTGACCCACTCTCATCAACCTGCCCCCAGTTAGCTGGCTGTTTGACCTCCTCTATTTACCTGAGTCAAGCATAACCTCCTTTCCTGCTACCTCAACACCCACGTTGTTCATGAGCCCATCAGGCAATGACAGCAGGGACTGGAAAAGAAGCTGACTGATATCCAGATATATGCTGCCCCTTCCATGACAGAAGCAATCCAGTGTAGTCATCCTGACATCAGGGGTGTGTGTGTGTGTGTGTGTGTGTGTGTGTGTGTGTGTGTGTGTGTGTGGAGAGAGAGAGAGAGAGAGAGAGAGAGAGAGAGAGAGAGCACCATCCTATCCCTTTGTTAAGTAAAATTTCCTCCTCTGATGATATCACCACTTGCTGGCCCTTTGCATTCACATGGAACAAAAATACCTGCATGTTTTTCACCCAGAGTCTATCCCCTTATCTGTTCCCCAGACTTCCTTGCCACCAAATTTCTAATTATGTTCCTTGCATGTCCTTGAACTTCCAGCCAAACCACTGCCTGCAGCCCATGACTTCCACTCACCAAGGCCGACCTGGCTAGAGTCACTGTTGAGTACCCCATCTGCCAGCAAGTGAGACCAACTATGAGGCCCAGGATATGGCACCATTCCCATGGGGAGAACAGCTAGTTACCTGATGGCAGGATGACTGCACTGGATCACTTCTGTCCTGGAAGGGGCGGTATTTTGTTCTCACTGGAATGTGCTTCTACCGGAATACTCTGGATGTGGGCTTGAATTTCCCACACACATAGCTACTGCCCAAATTACCATCCCTGGATGTAGATAATGCCTTACCCACTATCATGGTATTCCACACAGCATTTGCTTCGGAAAATAAAAATGAACTCACTTCACAGCAGATGAGGTGCAGCAATGAGTCTATGATCCTGGAATGTACCAGTCTCTCTGTGTTCCCCACCATCATACAGAGGCTAGTTTGATAGAACAACACTTGAACAGGGGATTGGATGTTGTCTAGTAAAATTACTTAGGTATTTACTCTTGAAACCAGCAATCTCTCTTCTGAGAATCTACCCAAAAGAACTGGTGGAAAAATGACAAAAAGACATAAGCATACGGTCATTCCACGTGGGGCACCTGAGTGGTTCAGTGGGTTAAAGCCTCTGCCTTCAGCTCAGGTCATAATCTCAGGGTCCTGGGATCAAGGCCCACATAGGCTCTCTGCTCAGCAGGGAGCCTGCTTCCTCCTCTCTCTCTCTGCCTGCCTCTCAGCCTGCCTGTGATCTCTCTCTCTGTCAAGTAAATAAATAAAATCTTTTTTAAAAAAGGTCATTCCACGTGGAACAATTCCTAATAGCAGAAGACCAGAAACAAGTCTAATGTCCACCAATAGGTAGGTAGCTGAACAATCTATTGTACTTCCATGCTAGAGAGTAGTAGTTCACTATAAAAGCAATAGGGACTCCCTCTCTTTACTGCTGTGGAGTATTCTCTAGGATATATTGTTAAGTGAAAGGAGAAAGGTGCAGAAATGCATGTAGAGCTGCTGCATTCCAATAAGGTGTCTACTAGCCATGCATGGCTATTTATATTTAAATCTATTAAACTTAAAACACATCCAAAATTCAGTTACACCAGGTTTGGAGGAACAGCAAGGATGGAAGCTGATGTATAGTTTCTGAAAAACAGAATACGTATTTACTGGCTCCAGGAAGTGAAAGAAACAAGGATCAGTCGAGTAGTACTGAGCAATTCTAGTACCCAAATTGATTCCTCTAAAATCACTTCTCACTGAAAGGAAGCCAGCATTCTTTGGGGGAAATAGTGGCTTCCAGGTCTAGCATAAAATTTGTTACAGGATAGTCTGGACCAAACTATCATTACCGGAAGCATGTCAAGAACATTCAGAGACCAGGAGCACCTGGGTGGTTCAGTCGGTCAAGCATCTAACTCTTGGTTTTGGCTCAGGTCATGATCTCACAATCATGAGACTGAGCCCCACATCAGGCTCCATGCCCAGCATGGAGTCTGCTTCAGATTCTCTCTCCCTCTCTTTCTGCTTCTCCCCCTGCTGGTGTCCTCTCTCTTTCTCTCTCTCTCTCTCTCTCTCTCTCTCTCTCTCTCTCTCTCTGTCATAAATTAATAAATAAATAAAACATTTAAAGAAAAAACAACATTCAGAGGGCAACCTAAAGAGACTCCTACTGGTCAGACATAGAACAATTTGAACATCAAGTAAAATAATGACTGCGATGGATCAAAACACATCACACATACACGTATCTGTGAACTCCAGATGACAGTCTAAAAGCAAAACAAAGCAAAACAAAATAACAAAACAAAATGAGCTCACTGCTCATTTTGGGGGGCTCCTAGAGAAACAACTCATTATTTTGAAAAGTAGAAATGTTGTCAGAGAATTAAGCAGTCATCCTATCTTCCCTGTGCATGCCATGCTCATTGCAATCTAATAACTGGTGAAAGGAAGTTCCTGGTATATATGGACTCCAACTAATAAATGAAGTATTTATAGAATTAGAATAGCACACTTTTGCAAACTTTAATGAAATGCAGTTTTGGCAACCATCTTTGGACTGCATGAGATGAAAAGCAGATAGAAATTTTATACCAGATGGATCAGGCTGAGAACACTCAAACCCAGAAATCAACTTTAAGGTCAGAGAAGAGGCAAGACACAATGAACCTCCTGGTGTAACTCCTTAGGAAGTACAAGTTTGCTGCCAGAGGGCAAGAACTGTAGATTACTTTGCTGGGTCTCTGTGTACTGATAATACTCTCACAGTGTTTCTTTTGTTTCCTTTTTCCAGTTTTTGTTGAGATAAGATTGACATAGCACACTGTGCAGGTTTGAGGCGTGCAGCATAGTGACTTGACACACATATACACTACCAAATGACCACCACAATAAGTTAATGTTCACCAACTCATATTGTTGGGGACGGTGCGTGATCCGCCCCTCCCGCCATGCCCAAGCCACCAGAAACTTTGGTGGAGGTACCCGTGAATGTGAATGAAAGTCCCTCCGGGCTTTCCCCGCCAAGAATCCAGAAGGCCATGTACCCTGTGGGCCGGGGAAATATGTCCTTTGTGTGCTTATCCAAGACACATTGTTCCATTTAATCCTCGTCCTGGTAATCATATCTCTGTATCTCTTATCTGCATCCCTTGATCCCTCTGCCTCAATGGTCTCAGCTTCTGTGAGTTTAAGCAATCACTCTGTACCCTGCAGTAACCATACTAATCCTGTCTCTAGGGCATGTGCAAAAGCAGTTAAAGATTTAACTGCACCACCCAACTTTCTCACTTTGGAATAATAAAAGACTGGGACCCTTGACAGTCAAGAGAGACAAACGCAGAAACAGAGGCAAAGGAAAAGGTAGGGACAAAGGCAGACCAAAAGGCAGAGAAAAAGGCAGAGAGCCTGCGAAGCGAGAGAGGTCAGAGAGCCAGAGAGCCCAGAGGCCAGAGCCCAGAGCCCAGAGCCTAGATCCCAGAGCCCACAGAGTTAGAGCCAGAGTCAGAGCTAGAGAGCCAGAGCCAGAGCTAGAGAGCCAGAGCCTGAGCCTGAGCCTGCTTCATAGGTCTCTCCTGACTGACCTCAGGTCTGTCAGCTTGCATCAGATCTCCGTGTCCGTGTCATTATTTCGCCTGCCAGACATCCCGTGGTTCGGGACCCACATCTCTGCTGAGGCTGGTCCCTGGCATCATATATTTATATAAGAAATGTTTTTCCTTGCGATGAAAACTTTTAGGATTTATTCCCTTAGCAATTTTCAAATATACCACACAGCATTGTAAAATATAGTCACTACACTATACATTACAGCACAAAACTTCTTTATTTTATAGCTGGGAATGTGTAGGCTGTGTAAAAAAATTTTATTGTGTTATGTTAGTCACCATAAAATACAGTAGTTTTTGGTGCAGTGCTCCAAGAATCATTGTTTATGAACAACACCCAATGCTCCGTGCAATACATGCCCTCCTTAATACCCACCACCAGGCTCACACATCCCCCCACCTCCTCTCCTTCTAAAACCCTCAGTTTGTTTCTGTGAATCCACAGTCTCTCATGGTTCATCTTTCCCTCCAACCCCCCCCTTTCCTTTTCCATTCCTTCTCCTAATGTCCTCCATGGAAATTTGTAGTTTTTGACCATCTTCATCCAATTCCTTCCACCCATACCCTCCCCCCCACACACACACACACTGCTTCCATTAACCACTCATTTGTTCTTTGTATCTACAAGTTCAGGGTTTGTTTTTTGTTTTTGATTTTGTTTTTGTTTTTAGATGTCACATATAAGTAAAATCATATGGTATTTGTCTTTGACTTATTTCATTTAGCATATCATACAGTCTCTTTTTAAAGCACACAAGATCCTTGACAATGGGGGTATGTTTTGTTTCAAAACACTTAACAGAGTTCTGTTGATTGCCTCGGTCAAAATCTAGTGCCTCTAGTTTATGCTTTCTCAGTCAGTGGTCTGAAGAGACAAGATGGTTTGTTTCTGGTAAAAGATTAGGGAGCTAGGGCAATGCCAAGGTACTTCTGATACAAAGGACAAGCCAGGGCATTATGGTTGCCATAGAAAGCTGATGTTATGATGGTGAACATGATGGCTTTTTATCAAGCCTTTACAGAGAGGAGAGAGCAGGGGAGAAGAGCAGGTCTTGCCTTCAGTTATTTGGGTCTCATCAGAAAGTGTGTCTCTTACTGTGTTGGCTGAATCAACCTGGGATGTGGGGAGACAAAGGGATCCCAGGTCCATTCACCTCTTTCCTGCTCCAAGACTCAATGTCCCAGCTGTCTCTTAGAGAGATGGATGGGATTTTGGGGTCTCACCTGGCCCTAGTGAGTGCAGTGTCCTGTTCCAGGGGGGTCCTGGAGCTACTTTCTTTTAAAAAGACAGGGGTGACTGACCCCTTCGGAACCTCAGCTTCCCCTCCCACAAAACAGGGATGAGAATGCTTCACCCACAGGATCACTGAGAACGGTAGTGATACACATGACCAAGCCCATAGATCTGTGGTTACCGTAGGACTATGAATGCCTGTATGAATTCAGGCCTCTTCTTATTCCTTTTCAACTTTGTTGTTAGGGGATAGACATGGAAAGGAGAAGAAAAAGGCCCTGTTTAGAAGTCCATTATAACGTGGCTATTATGTTGTATCAGTGTCGTTGACTCTAGCCCAGTGCTTCACATGGTTCCCAGCACAAAGTTACACCAGTAAAGCATGGTGATTGCTGGATATGTTACTCCCAGTGCAGCCCTTCATGTCAGTGGCCAAGCTCATATCAAGAGCCCAGAGGAGGCAGGTCCTGAGGTTCTGTGTCCTGATGGCTGCTGACGTTTCTACTCCAGATTCAAGGGCAGCAGTCCACAGGAGACCCCAACATCTCGCATGTTTATTGGGATATGATGCCCAGCTCGAGTGAGTTCATAGATATGAAAAAGCATGTTTTGGAATAGCTCCTGTGAGGTTCACACACTAGCCTAAAAGTAGAGAAACTACTTTGGTCTCATCACGGGAGAAGAGGTTTACCAGGTGGAATTTCATTCCACCAGCAGCTACAGGCTCTGTAATTGCCCTTGAGCCCCATCTTAGAGGTGCCATCTTTAGATGAAAGCGATGAATTGTCCTGCTTGAAGAAGGAACTTGATCTTCAATATACATTTGGAATACATATACCTGAATTATTCTCACTTTATAAATATTATTCAAAGATTCCCATGTTTCTCTTAGATGGAGGTAGATACATGCATTTGGTTAGAAAGTCTTCCTGGAAATTTGATTTTCGCATGGAAGCCACATTTCATCCATTTTACAATCAATTTTTTAAATCCAGAAATTTTGCAAGTGTTATTTAGTGTCATGGCACACGCAAATGAAGTTCTCAGACACCAATCCGAGCAGCCATGCAGGGCTGCCTCTGCAAGACATAGCTGCAGCAGCTGAATCCTGAACATAGCTTTTGTTTTTTATTTTGTTTTGTTTTATCAGAGAAGCAAGGACAGATGCCTCCAAATGTGGGAAAGGAGTACAAAGGCATGGCAAATATCTTGAAGCAGGCTTGCATTCTCCCCTACACATATAGGCACACGGGGTATCAGTCATGGGACAAGGGAGGAGCAGAATGTTTGGTCTAGAATCACCAGGTTCAGAAAGGGGATCTGAGGGTTAATTTCTTTCATAGCTCCTAGCTTTATGCCTTGCCCCTGCAGATCGTGGGATCCTGCTCCTACCGGACTGTTGTGTTCAACAGCCCCAGAATAGGAACGCTGCTGAGGTTTCAGCTCCTTCCACAATCACTCCTTAGGGTTTACAATATAGGTTCTAAATATAACTCCACCCCTTAGAAATTGTTAGTTACAAGAGGTTAACAAATATACCACAAATTGTTATATCCATTCACTTGTTGATAGATATTTGGTGGTGTCCCATTTGGGGCTCTGGTAAAAAAAAACTACTAGGAAAAACACTACTAGGATTTGTGTGGAGGTCTTTTTTTTTTTTAAGATTTTATTTATTTGACAGAGAGAAACAAACAGAGCCAGAGAAGGAGCACAAGCAGGGGGAGTGAGAGAGGGAGAAGCAGGCTTCCCGCTGAGCAGGGAGCCCGATGCGGGCCTCGATCCCGGGTCTACGGGATCACGACCTGAGCCAAAGGCAGTCGCCCAACCAACTGAGCCACCCAGGCGCCCCATGTGTGTGGGTCTTTACATGGACACATGCCTTCTTTCTTGAGGATAAGTGCTAGAAAATGCAATGGCTTGATAATATGGTAAATGCAGGACTAACATCGTAAGAAACTGCCAAGCAGTTTCTCCAAAGTGGCTCTACCATTTTTCATTCTACAAGCAGCCTATGAGAGGTCCATCCTCCACAACTTTGCTGATGTTTCCTGTGGTCACGTGTTTCACTGTAGCCATTTTACAAGAGGTTGTAATAGTATCTCATTGCAGTTTTAACTTACATTTCCCTAATGACTAACAGTGTTGCATATATTTTCATGTGCTTGTTATTTGTATGTATCCTTTGATGGAGTGCATGTTTAAATCTCTTGCCCGTTTATTTACTGAACTGTCTCTTTCTTATAGACATTCGTTAAATTGTGGCATAAAAATATAACTTAAAATTTACTGTCTTATCATGTTAGCTGTACAGTACAATACTGTTGACCATATGAATCTTGTTGTGCAACAGGTCTCTTAAATTTTTCATCTTGCAAGACTGCTACTCTATGGCCATTGAACAACAGCTTCTCTTTTCTCCCTCCCTAAGCCCCTGGCAACTGCCATTCTACTTTCAGTTTCTAATAGTTTGACTACTTTAGATACGTTGTACCAATGGAATCATGCATTTGTCTTTTTGTGACTGACATCTTTAACTTCACATAATGTCCTCAAGGTCCATCTGTGTTGTAGCTTACGACATAACAGAACTTCCTTTTTTAAGGCTGAATAATAATCCAGTGTAGGTATATCCCACTTTTTAAATCCATTCATCCTGTGATTGGGTTTCTCCCACCTCTTTGTTATTGGGAATAATGCTGTGATGAACGTGGGTGCCAATATCTCTTTGAGACCACACTTCCGATTCTTTTGGGTATACACCAGGCGTGGCATTGCTGCATCACAAGATCCTTCTATTTTTATTTTGTTGAGGCACCTCCATGTGGTTTTCCACAGCAGCTGCAACAGTTTACATTCCCACCAACAGTGCACAAAGGTTCCATTTTCTTTGCATCCTCACCTACACTTGTTATTTTCTGTTTTATTTGAGATTGGCCATCCTAACGGTTGTGAAGTGATGTCACATTCAGATTTGATTTGCATTTCCCTGGTGCTCAGAGATGTTACACATATTTTCATATGCTTCTTACCCATTTGTATGGAAGCATAAGAGAAATGTTCGTACAAAACCTTTGCCCATGCTTTAATTGGACCGTTTAAGTTTTTGTTGTTGTTGTTCATGTGTAGGACATCTTTATTTTTTTTTTCTGGATACTAACCTCTTATACATGGTTTGCCAATATTTTCTCCATTTCATAGCTTGCCTCTTCAATCCCTTGATTGTTTCCTTTGCTGTGTAGAAGCTTTTAATTTTGATGTAGTCATATATGACAACCTCTGCTTTTGTTGCCAATGATTTTGGATCATATTCAAGAAATTGTTGCCAAATCAAATGTCACGAAGATTATCCCCTATGTGTTCTTCCGAGATTTTTTAGAATTTCAAATCTTAGATTTCAGTCTTTAATTCATTTTGAGTTAATTTTTGTATATGGTGGAAGGAAGGTACAGGTCCAACTTCGGTCTTTTGCAAGTGGATACCCAGTTTGCTCAACCCCATGCATTGAAGAGACAATACTTTCTGCATTTTGTAGCCTTAGTAGAGTTGTCAGAGATCATTTCATCATACATGTGAGGGTTTGTTTCTGGGTTATCCATTCTGTTCTATTGGTTATATGTTTGTCTTCATGCCATTACCATACTCTTTTGATTACTGTGCCTTTGTCATATACTCTGTAATCAGGAAATGTGAGCCCTTCAGCTTCATACAACTGTTTCAAGACTGTTTTAACTATTGGGGGTCTTTTGAAACTCTGTATAAATTTTAGGAATTTTTTTCTATTTCTGCAAAAAAAAATGCCATTTCAAAACTTGACATATAATTATGATACAGTGTCATACTAGTTTAAGGTGTTCAGTGCAATGATTTAAGAATTCTATGCATTTCTCAGTGTTCCTCAAGGTAAATGTATTCTTAATCCCCATGACCTAGTTCACCCATCCCCCCTCCCACCTCACCTCTGGCAACCATCTCTTTGTTCTCTGTACTTAAGGTTCTGGCTTTTTTAAAAAAAAAAAAGATTTTATTTATTCATTTGACAGAGAGAAACACAGCTAGAGAGGGAACACAAGCAGGGGGAGTGAGAGAAGGAGAAGCAGGCTTCCCGCCGAGCAGGGAGCCTGATACGGAGTTTGATCCCGGGACTCCGGGATCATGACCTGAGCCGAAGGCAGTCGCTTAACCAACTGAGCCACCCAGGAGCCCCCCCGTCCTTTTTTTTTTTTACTCTTTTTTTACTTTGTTTCTTCCTTTGCTCTGCTTCTTAAATTCCATCTGTGAGTGAAATCATATGTGATTTGTCTTTCTCTGAATGACTTATTTCACTTAGCACCATAGGTCCACCCATGTTACTGGAAATGGCAAGATCTCATTCTTTCTCAAGGCTCAATAATATTCTGCTGTGTGTGTGCATGTGCATGTGTGTGTGTGTATGTGTGTCACCTTTTCTTTATCCATTCATCTATCAGTGGACACTTGGGTTGCTTCTAAATCTTGGCTATTGTAAATAATGCTGCAGGAGTACATATATCTTCTCCAGTTCCTGTTTTTGTATTCTCTGGGTAAACACCCAGTTAGTGGAATTACTGGATCATATAGTAATTGTATTTTTAATGTTTTGAGACATGTCCATGCTTTTTCCACAGTGGCTGTGCCAGTTTGCATTCTCGCCAGCAGTGCACAGGGGTTCCCTTTTTTCCACATCCCCAACAACACCTGTTGTTGCTTGTGTTTTTTACTTTAGCCATTCTGACAGGTATAAGTTGGATAGTTCATTCTGGTTTTAATTTGCATTTCCATGATAATTAGTAATGTTTGAGTATCTTTTCATGCACTTAGATTGGAAGAATCAATGCTGTTAAAATGTCCATACTACCCAAGGCAATCTACAGATTTAATGAAATTCCTACCCAAATCTCAACAACATTTTTTTTTGCAGAACTAGAACAAACAATCCTAAAATTTGTATGGAAGCACAAAGGACCCCAATTAGCCAAGGCAACCTTGAAAAAGAAGAACAAAGTTGGAGGCATCATGATCCCAGTTTTGAAAGTATACTACAGAGGTGCAGTAATCCAAAGACTATGGCCATAGGGCTTTTGATAAGGATTGCACTGAATCTGTAGATCACTCTGTGTAGTAAGGACATTGCAACAATTCATGCCGTCCAATCCATGAACATGGGATACCTTTTCATTTGTTTATGTCTTCTTTAATTTCTTTCAGCATGGTTTTGTAGTTTTCACCCTACAAGTCTTTTGCCCACTTGGTTAAGTTTGATTCTAAGTATCTTATTTTTTTGGATGCTGTATTTCTTAGCTTACTTTTTGGATTGTTCACTGGTGGTACATAGAAACACAACTCAGTGTTGGTTTTATACCAGCAACTTAGCTGAATGTGTTTGTTAGTTGCAGAATGTTTATGGTTTTCTACATACAAAATAATGTCATCTGTGAACAGAGATAATTTCACTTCTTCCTTTCCGAATTGGATGTGTTTTATTTCATTTTCTTTCCTAATTGCTTGGGCTAGGACTTCCAGTCCTCTGTCGAATAGAAGTAGAAAAAGAGGGTATCCTTTCTTTGTTCTTTCTCTTAGAAGGAACACTTTTAGTTTTTCACTACTGAGAATAATGTGTAGCTGTGGTCATTTCATATATGGCCTTTGTTATGTTGAAGTAACTTCCTTCTACTCACAATTTTAGGGTGGAGTGTTTTTTGACATAAAAGAGTGTTGGAATTTGAAAATGCTTTTGCTTTTTCTGCGTCAAGAAGATCATGACTTTGGCCCTTCATTCTGTTAATATGATGTATCGCATTGATTGCTTTTCTTACTTTAAACCATCGGTGCATTTCAGGAATAAATCCCACTTTGTCATAAAGTATAATCCTTTTAATGTGCTGTTGAATTGAGTTTGCTAATATTTTGTCGAGGATTATTCCATCAATATTCCTCAGGTACATTGGTCTCAAGTTTTCTTTTCTTGTAGAATTTTTGTCTAATCTGGGTATCAGGCTAATGCCAACCTCATAAAAATGAGTTTTGTACTGTCCTTTCCTCTTCATTTTTGAGAAGAGTTCTAGAAAGACTGATGTAAATTCTCCTTTAAATGATTCGTACAAGTCTCTAGCAAAGCCATCTCATTCTGGGCTTTTCTTTTTTGAGAGCTTTTGATTACTGCTGTGATCTTCGCTAGTTCTAGATCTGCTCGGATTTTTTGTTTCTTCATGACTCAGTCAAAGTGGGTTGTATGTTTCTAGGTATTTATTCACCTCTTCCAGATTACCCCATTTTTTTTATAATTGTTCATAGTCATCTCCTTTGGCACTTCCTTAAAATTTCTGTTATCTCACTTGTAATGTCTCCACAGCTGCATAATTTCATCTGATTGTGGTGAGCTGTACTGGCCTCCACCTGTGGCACTGCCAGTTTTTCTAGTGGAGCTTAGTTCACCTTTCTTCTCAGGGGCTCCTAGGCATCCAAAGTATGCCAGTACCCTCATCAAAGCTTCAAGTCAGGTGGGATAGCGACCAGTCCTTTGGGCAGTTCCCCAAGATGTCTGGACAATGGAAGCATGTTCTACTCTTCTCTTTACTTCCTAATGGAGAAGCCAGGAGGTGGGCTTTTCCTCTCACTTAATGTCAACCTATGCTGGGTTGAAGCAAAGACTCTCATCTTTGATTTAGCACATCCCCTACCGTCTTTTTCCCCCATCTCAATGTGACTGTTCTTAAATTTGAGTTTTCCTGGGGTTAATGTGACTTACTAATGGGTTTCTGGAGTTCCCACTAAATATTCGTTGACCATGTATGTTTATTAAATCATTGTCTCTGTGGTGGATGGAGAGCTGTGGCTTCCTACTCTGCCATCTTGCTGACATCGATGTCTTCTTACTGATTTTAGACAGATTTTCTACATTCTGGATACAAGGCCTTTATCCCTATATGATTAACAAATATTTTCTCTCAGCCCATGGCCCTTCGTTCCACCCACAGCTTTTTGTTCATTATCACAACATTATCTTAGAAAGTGCAGAAGTTTTTAATTTTGAAGGGGTCCATTTTACCAATTTTTTCACTCACAGATGGTGCTTTTGGTGTGTCATATCCAGGAAATCTTCACCTAACTCAGGGTCAAAAGGGTTTTCTTCTAAAAGTTTTATAGTTTTAGGTTTTATACCTAGACCTATGAGCCCATTTTAATTAACTTTTGTATAAGGTGCAAGACATGGATCAAAATCCATTTTGATACAAGTAAATATCCATTTATCCCAGCACCAGTTTTTGAGGACTGTTTGTTGCACACCATTGACTTACCTGTGAACCTTTATCAAAGATCAGCTTTTCATGTATGTGCAGGCTTATTTCTGGGTGCTTTAATCTGATCCAGTGGTGTACTGCTATCCCTTGATGCTAATACCACACTCTCTTTATAGCTTTATTACAATGACTCTCTAAACCAGGTAGTGTACTTCCTCTAACTTTGTTCTTCTTTTTCAGTGTTGTTTTTCTTAGTCTAGTTCCTTTGCACTGCCGCAAGAATTCTAAAATCATATTGCTCATTTCTTTGAGAATGTCTAGTAAGATTTTGACTGGGGATTGCACTGAATATATGGATCAATTTGGGGAGAATTTTCATCCTAACAATATTGAATGAATATTCAGACCTCACTCCCCAAAATGGTATGTCTCTCCATCCACGTAGGTCTTTTTAATTTTTTTCTCAGAAATGTTTTTTTAAAAAAAATATTTTCAGTATATAGACCTTTCATATTTCTGGGCAGATCTTCTTTTTTTTAATAATTTTTAAAATTATGTTATGTTAGTCACCATCATTAGTTTTTGGTATAGTGTTCCATGAATCATTGTTTGCATATGACACTCAGTGCTCCATGCAATGCATGCCCTCCTTAATACCCATCACTGGGCTCACCCATCCTCCCACCCCCTTCCCCTCTAAAACTCTCAGTTTGATTCCCAGAGTCCATAGTCTCTCATGGCTTGTCACTCCTCTGATTCCCCCCACCCTTCATTTTTTCCCTTCCTTCTCCTAATGTCCTCCATGCTATTCGTTATGTTCCACAAATAAGTGAAACCATATGATAATTGACTTTCTCTCTTTGACTTATTTCACTTAGCATAATATCCTCCAGTTCTATCCATGTTGATGCAAATGTTGGGTATTCATCCTTTCTGATGGCTGAGTAATATTCCGATGTATATATGGACCACATCTTCTTTATCCATTCATTTGTTGAAGGGCATCTTGGTTTCTTCCATAGTTTGGCTATTGTGGACATTGCTGCTCTGGACAATGGGGTGCATATGGCCCTTCTTTTCACCACATCTCCATCTTTGGGGTAAATACACAGTCGTGCAAGTTTGGGGTCATAGGGTAGCTCTACAGCCACTTTGGACAGATTTTCCCTAAGTATTTCAAACCCCACCACCACCCTTAAAATTGTCCAAACTTGAGTACTGTTATGGCTCAATGACTTCTTTGGGATTTGGTACAGACTGAGCATGCATTTATGATTCTTTCACGAATCACTTATTCCTGTGGCAATTGCTGAATGCTGCATTTATTATTTGGCATTTGACCATAGGGTAGAGCTTTGCCTTCTCTTTTATTTAATTATGTAGGTAGGTAGGTAGGTGTCTATCAATATCACATGACCCATTGGTTCCCAGTTTGCTGTAGAGGTTATGATCTTGACTCTCATTTATTTTGATGCTCTAATTGTCTCAAAATTCGCCAGTGGAAGCCCATTTATGTTAGCCTCTGTGACTGTTTGAAACCTTCTTAGACTTCATTGAGCATTTGCTTTCTTCTCTGAGCCCCATCTCCTGAAGGGAAGTAATGAAGCCCACCTCATAGTGACATTCGACGATTTTAAGGAAAAAGGCTGAAAATGACAACCTGCAGTAAGTGGTTCCCAGTAGGCCCTCAGCCAATGTTAGTTTCCCATTCCAACTTTCCCACTGTTATTATGCCAATGCAATGCCTTTGACTTTAACACAAGAGCATCACAACCAGAAGGACTACTCGGAAAAATAACAAGCAGGAATAAGTTCACATTTACATGAGGTGTGATCTTCCGTGCCACTAGAGTATGCAGGAAGGGATTTTGGAATAGAGCTGGAGATGAGAACAAGCTTCATTGCACAGTTTCCACTTATCTGAATAGGATAAGCGAGGGCATCTTGACCACTCTCCCCTGCTGTTTCCTGTGGTTTCCCAACCTCTTACTTTCCTTTCTAATTCATGTGATTTCTTACCCTCCTGTACATACTTTTGGTGTAGCATCAGAGAAGGATGTGGATTCTGTGCCCCAGGAGCAGGAAATGATAAAGAAAAAAGCAAGTGTGATATTGAGTTTGTTAGACATGGTACTGAAGCAAGAGTGAAGAAACCAAGGTGCCATCAATGAAACATGTTAGGTAAGTCACTACCTTTCCAACCATTTTCTTTAAAATGTTAGTTTAGAATGTTAGTTTTAAATGTTAGTTATTATTCTTCGGGTATGATGAGGCCAACAGATCAAGAGATGATTGTCCATGGAAATATAACTTGTAATTCACCTTTCTTAAGAGAAAGGGACCAACCCCATGGTCCCACAGAGACCAACCCCATGGGGAAGCACCAGGTTCCCTCAGGGGCAGAGAGAGAAAAATAAATGAAGGGCAAGAATTTTCACTGTGGTTTCTCTAAGAAGGAAGAGGCAAGGCAGGGTAAGCATGGGATTAGCTGGTTTGAATGATTTCAGTGGGTTCTGGGACATAAGATTTTTGTCCTTCATTGTCTGGTACCTGGCCATGTGGTGATTAGGGCAGGGGGATATTGGTTATGAGTTTGAGAGCCCAGCAGAGGAGGTGGGGGTGGGGGTGGACTCTAGATAGTTGGTTTGCCTATGGTCCCATTGTTTACTATTTAGAGGGATCAGCTAGCCCTAGGAGGGACAGTCCTTCCAGTGGCAACAAGGTCTCAGACATCAAAGCATATAAATAAAAACCCATGTTTCGTATACTGCCTCATCTCTACAGTAGGATAACAATACCCAGTCCTCCTGGCCACCCAGGAATGTTGCAGAGCGTTAAGTGTGATCCCATCTGGGAAAGCAATCTGTGCCCTTAGGTGGGAGAGAAATACCAGTGCACTTTTGAGTAATTATATGAATTGTAACAATGCAGATATCACAGAATTCTGTATGGTAGACAGTGAATGAATGGTACACAACTGTGAACTATTTAGGTCAGAGTTTTTCCAACTGTGGTCCATGGACCCATTCATCAAAATCACCAGGGACTGCTCACTAAACTTCTAGATTCCAGGCCCACCCTAGCTCTGCTGAATTGACACCAAGGAGGTGGGACGGGAAGTGTTTGCCCTCTGAGTAATTTCTTCATTTGGTTCCGGTATTCATCCAAGTTTGAAAAGTGTTGCTGTTAGATTTGCAACAAAGACTTAAAATTTTTTGAACCCTCTGATATCTAATTTTGTCATCAATTATTCCTGCCACTCAACTTTAAATGCCTATCAGCTCCAGTGTGGCAAATAGATAACAAGTCCTTCATTTAAGTAATATTTTACTAATGATTTATGTGTTTCTGGGGACACGGCACAGAGAATGTGACAGGCAGGGTCCCTGGAGTCTTCGTTCTAGTTTGGGAAAGCTGGCAGTTGCTAGGCAAAGAAATTAAGAAGGAGATTAATTTCGTGTGAGGAATTGTGCTTTGAAGAAAATAAATACATAAGTAGAATAGAAAATGACTGGAACAGAGATTATTATAGATGGGGTTCTCAGTGAAGCTCTTTCTCAGGAAGTGATATGTGAGCTGAGTCATGAACAGCAAGAGGAATCCAGGCACAGGCAGGCCCCCTTAACTGGGAGAGAAGTCCTTACATGTAGCAGAAACTTTGCGTCATCTCAGATGGACCCTTTCATGGACTACGTGGGAGAAACCACCCTCCTAGAAATAAAGCAGACAAGTACACAGTTCAGAAATCTATCACTTTGAATAACAAAGGGGTAAAAGGGAGAGTAAAACCTCTTGTTCAGGCCCACAAGAAGAACCAAGAGTGAAACCACACATTGATTGCCTTGTCCTTCGCTCTCTATTAAAAGAGATCCCATCAGGAAAAGGCAATACTCTGTTAGCTCTATGCAGGAGAACATAAAAGATTTCTTAGAAATCTTTGGTTACGCATTGCCTCAGTTTCCTAACTTTGCAACTTCTCCCAACTCAGCTGTATCATTTCCCATTTTGATGCTGGGATTCCAGGAGTCAGGGTCAGGCTTGGATTAGACTTGTGCGTAATGGAGTCCTTTTGAGGTCATACTTCACTATCTCATGGGGTGGGTGGGCACGGACATCCATCTTGCCTCCTGTGAACATTTCCAGTTACGCAGGTCTAAAGATCAAGAGAGGGAAGGCTGGAATGCAGATAAGGAAAGGGCAGCAGTGCCTGGAAAACAGCAAACATCCAATACACATTAACAAAATAAGGAGATACAGATGTGGGAGTAAGCAGGAAACAAAACTAAGTATCTGTCCTCTCAGACTTTCCATAAACATGTGACTTCTTCAAAGAGAGTTGGGACCAGGGTGTACTTACTGTTTCACACTCTACCTTGAAGGAAATATTTTGTTTCTGTTTCTAAAAGAATTATGCCTTTTCAGTGGGAAAAAAATAACTCCGAGAAAATGGAGATAGCTGTCACCAAATTGATCATGGGGGATGTAAGGGGAGGGTGGGAAACACACTGATTCTATTGCATAGGCCAAAGCTTTCTGGATTCTTCCACACAGAGGCACTTATCCTTCCTTCTATATATATGTCCATCTTGGGATCTTCAAGCCCTGGGGCTGGAAGTCCAGCTTCTAAGTGAACTGAAAAGAAAGCTGCAGGAGTTAATGTGTGTGATTACTGTGAAGAGGTTGGAGACATAGAAATATAACCATGCACACTGATGCACACCTACACCCACGCAAAAGGTTACCAAACAGATTGTTCTAATCTGTGCCTTTACCCATGAAACCTATACTGGGAAGATATTTCCAAAGCAATGGATATAAAAGCATCATATTTATTATCAGTACACAATCATCTTTTATTTCCAATCTTTTATTCCTGAAAGTTTTCATATGTTAAACACTACAGAAATTAAAACTTAAAAATATCTTCTACCTCTCACCAGCATGCACACATCAAATTATTTAAGTTATTTTCTAAGAAATCTTTTATGTGCTATTTTTTTTGAAAAGGTTTGTGGACGTATGTCCGAGTCAATACATGTATTCCTACACTACCATTTTGTGACTCAGTTTACAGATTGCCCCATCTTACTAAACTTTATCTCATTCACATTGTCAGATTACCAATTCATACCTTTCATTGTTAATCGAATATGAAATAACATATAAATGTTTATTTAGAAATTGAGGGCGCCTGGGTGGCTCAGTTGGTTAAACTACTGCCTTCGGCTCAGGTCATGATCCCGGAGACCTGGGATCGAGCCCCACATCGGGCTCCCTGCTCGGCAGGAAGCCTGCTTCTCTCTCTCTCTCACTCCCCTTGCTTGTGTTCCCTCTCTGGCTGTATTTCTCTCTGTCAAATAAAGAAATAAAATCTTAAAAAAAAAAAGAAATTGAAATTATTCGGTCCTTCCCTACTCTGCCACCTTCTGCTCACTACAATACAAAAACAGTCTCTGTTAATTTATTTCTGCTCACCGCAATACAAAGATAGTCTCTGTTAATTTATTTCTCAGATTTTTCTTCTGTGTGTAATGCACCTACTTATAATCATACATATACTTGTACACTCATGTTGATACACATTATTTTGCAGAATACAACCATATTCTACATAACACTTAAAACCTCTGTTTCGCTTAGTACGATTCATTTTCATTTCATTTCACTTGTTTCTTGGGGCATGTTTACAAGTGTTTATTGGAGATTTATATTGCTCTATATGTACATTCTCCCTTGATAAAATTGTCCCTTCTCTATTGTTGAAGAGTATTTCATACATTGAGGATATAAACACTGTATCTGAATATAAGTTGTAAATAATTTCTCACTGCTTTCCACAGGCCTTTCGATTCTTAATTTTTGCCACACAGATGGGATTCCGCACTTTATAATGATTTTTAGCATTTAAAGATTACTTTAGCACATTGTTTTAAAAGAACAACTGAAAATTAATGCTTCGAGGTATATAAATGTCAGCTTACAAGACAGAGTAGCAAAAAGCTTAGTCTGTGCAATTCCAGGTTTTGAGTTCTGGAGCCATAATTTATAAGGTGGTTTCTTAGGTCATGTCACTCACTCTTTTAATTTTAGTTCCATTCTCTGAATAACAGGGATAATTATTGCCCTTGAATGGAGCTATTAGCATTACATGAGATTGAACAGGAAAAAAAAATCAAACATGCATATGATAGTTTTGTACCTGTTAATATCCTACCATTCAGGTTCCCTTTCCAAAGGGCAACAGTTTGTGCTGCTTCCTTGGGTCCAGTTCAACATCTCAGGAATCATCCAGTCTATGTGTCCCCATGCCAAGGCCTGTTGGCCCACGGGGCAGGATTTTGTGCCCACCATCATCTTCATGCCCAATGTCATGCCATGACACTATGTCATGGCATGACACCACTCAGTTTTCATTTCAAAGAATTTCCCACTCTGGGGACTTAAGCCCTGGAAATCCATCATCTAAATGGGAGGTTTCCTGTTGGCCTGTTTGACTGAGGAACACTTATATAGCTCTGTGAGTCTGAGGGTGGTCATCTCTAAAATGGGACTTCCTTCCCATTTTAGAGGGTGCCTTCTTCACGGATTTGTTGTAAGAAAAAGTGGAGAAACTCCCCCAAGAATGTCCGGTACCTACTAGGGCTTTGATAAATGTTACTCCCAGCCGACCCTGCCTTTTCTGTGCCATAAGATAGAAGATTTGAAACAAGGCCGCATCTGGAAATGTAGCAGCAAGAAGTAAACTTTGGTCCCATTTCATCATTTCCTTTTCCCCATGTACTTTCCTGTCTCCCTAGTTTTCTTCTAGCTGGACTAGGAGCATTTTTTTTTTTTTTACTGTGCTCCAGGAAGAAGAAAAAGTACGGAAGCACATAGAATAGGAGCAGGTCAGCTAGACAGAAGATGGGAGACAACAAACATGCGTCTCAGTTGCCTGACTCATTAACTGACCATAAGATATTGGGGTGACTCCATTCCCCTCTGCTGGCCACCAGCCTAACACAGAGGAACACTCAATACATAAACAGACATTAGGGCGTCGAATGTGGGATCAGGAATGACTACGGTTTGACCAGGGTAATCATTACCCACTGGTAGCATGATGTTAACCAAGAGTTTTATCTTTTAATCTACCATGTGCTCTATAATTATTGGTGTCTTTTGTGATTATTTATTTTTATTATTCCTACCACCCAGACAAAGAGTGAGTAAACAGGGGCAGGGATCCCTTTGCTGGGTGTTCTTTCCCAAGAATTTCCCAACAATCTATGATTTTATAACTGTTGGATAAAGTGGTTGATGTACAATATAAGAGAATTCTAGAAAGCTCATGAACAGACTCATTATTTAATTTAACATTATTTAATATGTAACGCATTTGGCATTTCTGCCCAAATTCAGTGCTCAAGAGTTGGACCTCAGTCACCTAAGTGTTCATTAATAAATACAGTTAGATCACCTCTTATACACTGTCATTTAATCACAACTTTTTTTTTTTTCGGAAACAACATCAGAATAATAGATATTTATTCTTCCTTAAATCTTTGGTGGAATTCCTGGGAAGTCATCCAACCCTGGAATCTTGTTTGTTGGGAGATTTTTGATTACTGCTCCAATATCCTTGCTGGTTATGGGTCTGTTCAGGTTCCCTACATCTCACTTTCTGGCTTCAGCTGAGATGGCTGATTAAATCCATAAGTAATCTCTTCCTGGAGTGATTGCCTAGCCAAAGCCTTGGTATTCTTTCCTGAGCACACTTTCTCACTTTTTATAATATAGATAGGCTCAGAATGTTCCAAATCTTCAAGGCCTGTTTCTTTTTTTCCTTAACAGTTCACTGGATTTATCTCTTCTCCCACATTTTCTTATAAGCAGTAAGGAGAAACCAGTGCAAACTTCAACACTTTGCCTAGAAATCTCCTCTGCTAAATACTTCAGGTGGTTACTCGTGAGTAAAACACTACTGGTGCACTATGGTCTGATAATAATCATAACAATAGTTAATATTATTACTGGCTCCCTCTGCACCCCACCATGTTGTATGTGCTAAACCCATACTTACTCATTTCATCCTCAGCAGAGCCTATGAGGATGTTATTGTTGCCTGACTTTAAACTTGGAAGCTGAGGCACAGCGAGGGCAGGCTAGCAAGTCAGAAGACAGAGATTTGAACAGATTCAGTGTGATTGCTGAGCCCCACATCTCTTCAGCGCACACTACTGCTTCTCATCTGATAAGACCCTTGACCTCACTGTTTCTTAAGGCACAGCAAAACAAAACAAAACAAAAAATGAAGTACAACTCCCCCTTCCCCTCCCGTTTAATTGAAGGAATTTAAAGTATTGGTAACAATCACTGCGGTTTGAAATTTGAAAGGAAGTTATCTTGTTATATTGAGAAAGGGGCTTCCTTGACGTTTTGTCTTCCTTACTGTCCCTTAAAGACATTTGCATTCTAAAGTTTTGATTATTTTTTGAGTGAAGTGATAAGAGGAGGTGAGCAGGGATGGGTTAAATGAGTGGTAAGTATAAAGGAGTGCATTTGTTGTGATGAGCATTGGGTACTGTATGGAAGTGCTGAATCACTACATTTTACTCCTGAAACTAATATTTCATCATATGTTACTTAACTGGAATTTAAACAAAAACCCGAAATTTCAAAAAAATGAAAAATAAAATAATAAAGGGGAAAAAAAGTTTACTAAGCAAGGATACAGAAATACACTTTCAGGAGTGAGAGGGGTTCTGACAGGGTTGCCAACAACGAAGGCCTTTAGGGTTGGTCACTACACAAGAAACTAATGATGTACTGTATGGTGACTAACATAACACAATTGAAAGAAAGAAAAAGAAAGAAAAAGAAGAAAGAAAGGAAAGAAAGAAAGAAGAAGGAAGGAAGGAAGAGGAGGGAAAGAAGGAAGGAAGGAAGGAAGGAAGGAAGGAAGGAAGGAAGGAAGGAAGGGAAACAAAGAAAAAGAAAGAGAAGAGCGAAGAAAGAAAGAAAAAGAAGAAAGGGAGAAAGAAAAAAAGAAAGAAAGAAAAACAAACCAGCGAACTTAAATCCTTTTTTTTTTTTTGTAAGTTCAGTTAAAATTTTACTAACACTTCATCTTCCATTTTGTCTTTTCTAGGCTTCCCTTCCATGAGGTTTTAGGAAATTTTTTTACAGCCTCTATTTTATTTATTTTTTTTATTGTTACTTAAATTTTTTTCCCAGTGTTCCAAGATTCATTCCCCATTCCCCACACCCAGTGCTCCACGCTTTAGGTGTCCCCAGTACCCACCACCAGGCTCTCCCATCCCTCCACCCCCCTCCCTCCAAGTCCCTCAGTTTGTTTCTGTGTCCAAAGTCTCTGTTGTTTCGTTTCTCTCCCTGGATTACCCTACTTCCCATTTACTTTCCTTCTCCCACTGTCCTCCAGGTTACCCCTCATGCACCGCAAGTAAGTGAAACCATGCGATACTTGACT